>JAXCGZ010000486.1:0-2500 GCA_037179515.1 Halocaridina rubra | reverse complement strand
CATACATACATACACACATACATACATACATACTTACATACATACATACATACATACATACATACACACATACATACATACATACATACATACATACATACATACATACACACACACACAAATATATATATATATATATATATATATATATATATATATATATATATATATATATATATATATATATATATATATATATATATATATAAATCAGGTCAGGCCATTTTTGCAATCATTGCTAATTGGCAATATAAAGGATAAATATTCCCTAATTAATTGATTAAAAGAAATGTGTTTTTTTTCTGAATGGATGTATACCCGCTAATTTGCACGTTATATAACACAAACATATTCGCGTAAAACTCTTAATGACACTGATAGAAAAATACACCTTTTGAGGACTTTGAAATATGTAATAAATACTTATTTTTACTTTCTGCAGAATACGTGTTCAATACGTGTTCATTATCCTGTGAATAAGAGCAAGTTCAGTTCCGGTTTTACGTCACGGAATCCCTATTCAACCAAGGGCTAGGACGGTTGCCTTTTTGCAAAGGACTTGTTTTGGCAGATGTAATCGTTACCCTGAGTGCATTCTTTTGCTAACCTCAGACCGTGACGGGGCGCGAACCCTCGACCTGACGCCTCAGAGTCGCGGACGCTACCGCTTGAGCCAGGGTGAATAAGAGTCAGTTATTTACCAAAACAAGCAGTCACATATCGCTGGTTAATTTTTTGATGGACAGATAGATAGATAGATATATAGATAGATAGATAGATAGATCAATGATACAAAGAAAGAGAGACAAGATTATGTAACAGAATTTTTCTAAAAAATGTTTTCTACTATATTTGCTTTTTGTATTCAAATATAAAACATTAGACCTATGATGTATATCCGCTTCTATTAAAATAAAAAATGGAACCAGAAGAAACTGCCGGAAGCAACATGGATGGAGTCATTGTTTAACGAAAAAAAAATATTTTTTTTTTACTGTGTAAAGATGATGATTTTTCTTCTTCTCTTTTTCTTTCTAATATATTAATAATATTCGTTTTAGTAGAAGTAGTAAGAGAAGTAGTACTTGTTGTAGTTGTAGTAGTAGTAGTAGTAGTAGTAGTAGTAGTAGTAGTTAGTAAAACATACATACATACATACATACATACATACATACATACATGCATACATATGTGTGTATATGCCCCCTCGTATTTGTGTTTTTGTGTGTGTGTAATTATGTATAAATAGTCGTTTTTATTTGAACAAACGACTCCGTAGTGGCTGGAGTAAATTCTGTTACAAACTTATTCATTATCAAAAAACTATTTCTTTACATCCATTGATTACAGACAGATATATCTCACCTCAGAAAGTTTTATTAAAATTTTATCAGTTACTACAAGGTACTACAACAACAACAACAAAAAGTAGGATGACGATTCTTAACTGCTGAATGAGCAATTAAAGTCTCGGAAATTTTCGTTTGGAGAAAAAGGCCCGATTTCTTAAACAGTGTAAACCTAGGATAGTATATTGTTAGTTAGCTAGACACACACATATGGATTTCATAAACGCAGCTTACGTGGTTCTGTGGATGGCCAACCATACACAGAATCGCGTCAGATGCGTTTATGAAATCCATTTGTATGTGTCTAGCTAACTAACAATATGGTATCCTAGGTTTACACTGTTAAAGAAATCGGACCAAATAGTCTGAGCTGAACTTACTTCAGTCCGTTTTCTGTTAGTGGTTGAGAGAAGTCATTTTGTTTGTGTTATGAGTGAAAAATAAGATAGAATCTGAATTCCAGATCAAAACTTAGCACGAGGGTCCGCTCTCTCTCATTTTTTTATCTCTTACTTTATTTAATTCTCGTGCTTTTCCCTCCAATTCCCTTCTATCCTTAATCCCCTCCTTTTTCCCCCCTCCTATCCCATCCCATCCTTAAAAAAAAAATGTGAAAAATAAGATCAGGTAAATTTATTTTTATATTTTTAGGGGCCGCATTAGCATAGTGGTAGAAAGCCGCTAGTCGTGGTATAACAGGACTGACTTACAATGGTTCGATCCCGCCTCGGGGCGTTAGGAAAGACATCCAGCCTTTGTACTCCTTATAGCTCCATTTATTTTAGGTATCCATAAACAGGTTGTAATGGAATACATTTATCGTGAGCATAACTGAAATTTGGAGATATTTTTACTTATTGAGGAGTCGAGTTGGAGAAGCGGAGTTGTAAACACCGGTTTGAAAGCGCTGTATATTTCTTCGTTATTTCAGTGAAATAGAACGTTTTGGAACTTTATTTTTTGAGACATTAGGCTTAATGTGACAGTGATTGATTTGTGCTTATAAGTGTTTGTATATAGTGCACAGTCTTAGATTTATAAGCATAATCTTTTGTGGGAGGTACCCTTGGGGTATGGGCGAAAAGAGAACATGCCCGAGGACTATTCTTGCGTCATAAACAGCCTGATGTAAGATGAGTTCTTTTTCTCCG
>JAXCGZ010000485.1:62500-63920 GCA_037179515.1 Halocaridina rubra | reverse complement strand
TGATACTTATCATAACTGTCCTTAAAACTATGGATTGAGATAGCATTAACTACCTCCTCGCTTAGCCAATTCCAATTATCAACTACTCTTACACTGAAAAAGTATTTCCTTACATCCTGCAAACAAGTTTTCTTACGAAGCTTCAAACTATGACCTCTAGTTCTAGAGCCAGCCATATCGAAATATCGATGTGTGTGTGTGTGTGTGTGTGTGTGTGTGTGTGTGTGTGTGTGTGTGTGTGTGTGTGTGTGTGTGTGATTACCTAATTGTGATTACCTAATTGTGTTTACGGGAAAGAGCCCAAAGCTCGTATCTTCCCGTCTCCTGATCGGTTCCATTTTTAGACTTAGTGATACTTATCGTACCTGTCCTTAAAACTATGGATTGAGATAGCATTAACTACCTCCTCGCTTAGCGAATTCCAATTATCAACTACTCTTACACTGAAAAAGTATTTCCTTACATCCTGCAAACAAGTTTTCTTACGAAGCTTCAAATTATGACCTCTAGTTCTAGAGCCAGCCATATCGAAATATCGATCCCTATCCACTCTATCATAACCATGAAGGAATTTAAAGACTGTCACCATATCCCCCCTTACTCTTCTAGCTTCGAGTGATGGCAAGTCTAATTCCCTCAGCCTCTCATCATAACCGAGATTGCGTATTTCTGGCACCAGTTTCGTGGCATGTCTTTGAACTTTTTCAAGCTTAGCTATGTGCTTTTTCAAGTGCGGATTCCAAAAGGGGGCTGCATATTCGAGTTTTGGCCTCACATAGGTTACATAAATATTTCTGAACATTTCCTTGTCCATGTGCCTGAAGGCTACCCTTACATTTGATAAGAATGCATATGCTGCCCTTACTACGCCATTTATATGTATTTCTGGAGACAAATCTGCCAGTATGTTTACTCCTAGATCTCTCGCATTTTCTGTCTCTTGAAGTTGTACTCCAGCCACCGAGTAGTCAATCTTGGGCCTTCTTGCACTTGTACCCATTCTCATTACTTTACATTTTGAGGTATTGAATTTCATTAGCCACTTTTCTGACCACTCATGCAGATTATTTAGATCCTCCTGAAGTTCTCTACCATTGTTCTCGTTTTTTACTTTCTTCACAATCTTTGCATCATCTGCAAACATATTCATGAATGAATTTACAGACTCTGGTAGGTCATTTACATATACAAGGAACAAAAGTGGCCCTAAAACTGAACCCTGTGGAACTCCACTACTAACTCTTCTCCATTCAGACACTGAGTGTCTTACTCTAACCCTCTGTTCCCTTCCTTCTAAGTAAGTTTTTATCCATTCCAAGACATTTCCACCTATTCTAGCCATTGATTGCAGCTTCCTAATAAGTCTCCCATGTGGAACAGTGTCAAACGCTTTCTGGAAGTCTAGGAATATGCAATCTGC
>JAXCGZ010000485.1:50000-52500 GCA_037179515.1 Halocaridina rubra | reverse complement strand
CATGGAATCTGATTTGCTATTTGATTGAAGAGTCATTCTCCTAGCATCTTCCATTATCTCACCTCACCCGTTCAGTCTACTCACGTGTGTGCCGTTCGAGTTGTGCTTCTTAATACATTCTGCTTGAGATTTTGTGAAACTTTCGTATCTCAACCTCTGCAATGCCTCCCAAGCGTCCTTCATCTTCTACGGCTTCTGGTAGTAAGCCTAAGCGGCTAAGGAAGATGTTGACCATAACAGAAAAGGTAAAACTGTTAGATATGGTGAAGGAAGGAAGAAGGTTCGCAGATGTCGGCAGCCATTTCGGCATCAACGAATCTACTTTTCGATACATCAAAAAGAACGATGGAAATATCAGGAAAACAGAGACTATTTCTTTTAGTAAAACACCGAAGAGGGTCGTAACACCCCGTAATAAGATAATAGTGCTGATGAAATCTGCTTTGGCCCTGTAGATTGCTGATTGCAGGAAGAAGAACATCAGCTTAGACACCAATATCATACAAACAAAAGCAATGAAGCAGTACAATTCATTCGCTGCAAACGAACCCGATAACGACAGTTGCGGCCGTGAGGAGTAGGAGAGAGAAGATATCGACGACCCACAACCAGGACCCTCCAGCAATTCTCCACCGAGGACACAATCGTTTGTTGCAAGCAAGGGGTGGTTCACCAAATTTCAAAGTCGCTTTGGCCTAAAGAGCGTTTCGATGCATGGCGAAGCTGCCTCTGCCGATACAGCTGCAGCTGAAGAATATGTAAAGAACAACTTTAAGAAAATTATCGAGGAAGGCGAATATGCTCCTGAGCAAGTCATTAACATGGATGAGATGATTATTTTGGAAGAGAATGCCGTCTCACACTTTTCTCTTCAAGGATGAAGCTAAAGCCCCGGGATTAAAGTGCACAAAGACCACGTTACCCTCGTCATGTGTGGGAATGCTGCGGGCTTCATGTTAAAGCCCGGGCTTATCTACAAATCTAAGTACCCTAAGACTTTAAAGAACAAAAATAAGAATCTGCTGCCAGTGGATTGGACGCATAACCCTTAGGCCTGGATTACGAAAACCTCACATCGAACTGGTTTTACCAATGCTTCATCCCTCAGGTCAAAGTTTATCTTGTGGAGAAGGACCTTGAATTTAAAGTCCTTCTTTTGATGAATAATGCTGTTGGCCATGCAACTGATCTCGAATATGACGGTGTTCAAGTAGAGTTCCTGCCACCATTCAGATGGAGTGCGTTCATTCCTAAGTATAGCAGATATAAGCTATAAGGTTGGATTCCTTTTAACCTTCTGTGGTGTAGTGGTAGCGCCTTGACTTAGTAATCATAAGTCCTAGGTTCGAGTCCCGGTCGGGTTAAAAATTTTTTCATGTTTTCACATATGTAATGTGCTTATCTGGTTATTTCATTGCCCGAATGAGATTGGGAATTGAATTAAATGCTAAAATGAAGCCACGAGTGAGGTTGGGGAATCTGTAATATGAACATAGTGGCATTCAGTTAGAATGCGTTCATTCCTAAGTATAGCAGATATAAGCTATAAGGTTGGGTTCCTTTTAACCTTCTGTGGTGTAGTGGTAGCGCCTTGACTTAGTAATCATAAGTCCTAGGTTCGAGTCCCAGTCGGGGTAAAAAATGATTCATGTTTTCACATATGTAATGTCCTTATCTGGTTATTTCATGGCCCGAATGAGATTGGGAATTGAATTAAATGCTAAAATGAAGCCACGAGTGAGGTTGGGGAATCTGTAATATGAACATAGTGGCATTCAGTTAGAATGCGTTCATTCCTAAGTATAGCAGATATAAGCTATAAGGTTGGATTCCTTTTAACCTTCTGTGGTGTAGTGGTAGCGCCTTGACTTAGTAATCGTAAGTCCTAGGTTCCAGCCCCAGTCGGGGTAAAAAATGATTCATGTTTTTGCATATGTAATGTGCTTATCTGGTTATTTCATGGCCCGAATGAGATTAGGAATTGAATTAAATGCTAAAATGAAGCCACGAGTGAGGTTGGGGAATCTGTAATATGAACATAGTGGTATTCAGTTAGAATGCGTTCATTCCTAAGTATAGCAGATATAAGCTATAAGGTTGGATTCCTTTTAACCTTCTGTGGTGTAGTGGTAGCGCCTTGACTTAGTAATCATAAGTCCTAGGTTCGAGTCCCGGTCGGGGTAACAAAATGATTCATATATATATATATATATATATATATATATATATATATATATATATATATATATATATATATATATATATATATATATATATATATATATATATATATATATATATATATATATATATATATATATATATAAATATATATATATGCTAAATAAACTGTTATATCACAGCACAATATGAAGCAAAAAAAAGGCCCATAAATAAAACACAAAAGGAAGCGAAGATGTTGTATCTGAAGAGGACTGGAGTCCAGTCGTAATATATAGTACATCTTTGCTTCTTTTTGTGTTTTATTTATGGGCCTTTT
>JAXCGZ010000485.1:12500-45000 GCA_037179515.1 Halocaridina rubra | reverse complement strand
AGAGAGAGAGAGAGAGAGAGGAGTACTCGCCATATACTTTTCGAAGTCAATGGCATTCAATTATGCTTGTGACACACACTCTCTCTCTCTCTCTCTCTCTCTCTCTCTCTCTCTCTCTCTCTCTCTCTCTCGCTCTCTCTCTCTCTCTCTCTCTCTCTCTCTCTCTCTCTCTCTCTCTCTCTCTCTCTCTCACGCGCACACACACGTTTCCTTTTTTATTTACATTTATCTATAAGGCTCTTTCATTGTCTATGTGTCTGTTTGCCTGTCTGTCTACCCATATATTTTTTGTTTATCTTTAACAGGTTACACAGTATGTAATTCTGCTAACTTATTCCGGAAAAATTAAGGTGTTAATACAGGGGCTTTCTCACGCATGCATGCACGTACGCAAAGAAAGACGTCAAACGTGTTCACATTAATTGGCAGTATTTTTGTAAGACCGTGACAGCTCACATGACCAGGAGGCTTTGCAGTTTTAGACAACAAGCAACGGAAATCTTCTTTTGGGCGAAGGTAGTGGAGGAGGTGGAGACTTACTGAGAGACATATATCCTTTTACTTCAGAATAAGATTTCTTATTAGAGGGCTATGAAAATGCAGTGTATTGAAGGAGAGAGAGAGAGAGAGAGAGAGAGAGAGAGAGAGAGAGAGAGAGAGAGAGAGAGAGAGAGAGAGAGAGAGAGAGAGAGAGAGAGAGAGAGAGAGAGAGAGAGAGAGAGAGAGAGAGAGAGAGAGAGAGAGAGGAATTGCATCAGCAATGTATGCATAGATATAATTATTACATATTGATTTTACGAAAGAGTGAATAGGATAAACCAAATGAGAAATGAAAACTTTTATATGAATAGGGAGCGCAATCTCTCTCTCTCTCTCTCTCTCTCTCTCTCTCTCTCTCTCTCTCTCTCTCTCTCTCTCTCTCTCTATATATATATATATATATATATATATATATATATATATATATATATATATATATATATATATATATATATATATATATATATATATATATATATATATATATATATATATATATATGACGTATTGCTTTTCTTTGCTACGTTTTAATTACTATGTTATAATTATTAGTACCAGACGGGTACAAGGTAAGAATGGACAAGCAGTGAATCCTTTGCTTATATTTATTCTAGAGTACAACACAACTTCGACGCCTCAATGCCCCACCCTATGACTATCACAATCTATGATCTATTCGTGCCCCTGGCAAAGTTCTAACTAACTGTCTCTGCCCTGGGTGGCTCTTGAAATACCCCCAGGGGCAGGGCGTGGCTTGACATCCATTTCTGCCAATGAAATCAAGTAACATCTAGTCCTGCCAATCAACGCCAGGTTCAAAGTGGAATCCCGCCTACTTCCGGGGAGGAGTTATTGGGCATCTCTCCAGGGCATGTACCTGCGTACGAAACACAAGTTTGTGTTTCCTGTGGTTTAGGAAATGGCTAACTTCCTGGCCTTTCCTGCCCTTCTCGATGCCAGATCCTAAGTCTCACGGTTCCGGTCATATATTTCCTTGACACTTTCTACAAACATTGTAATAAAATCTCTGTGCCCTCGACCAACCGTTACCCCTCAAGATCTGTTACAAGTTTCAGATTCTGGCTTCAGCATGACGGACTGGCTTCAGCATGACGGAAGTCATACGACATCCCTCCCAACCAAAACTGAAATATCTCTTATTTCAGTCGAAGCATGGGCTAATTTTCCGGGAGCTCTTGGACATATCCTAGCTAACATTAGTTTACAATAGAAATGGGGCCGAATTATTTAAGCTATTTTCTAAGAATTCCTATACAAATTACACAAACATAACATATATAGAGTACTTTTACAGACAACTAGAGCATGCAGGGTCTATTTCCTTGTTGGAAATCTGTAATACAAACATATTCTTATATTTAAACAACCATAATTCCAGTGTGAAACTAATATCAAACATTAATTAAGATCAAAAGCCAGTTTAAATCAAAACATTAATGTTTGATATTAGTTTCACACTGGAATTATGGTTGTTTAAATATAAGAATATGTTTGTATTACAGATTTCCAACAAGGAAATAGACCCTGCATGCTCTAGTTGTCTGTAAAAGTACTCTATATATGTTATGTTTGTGTAATTTGTATAGGAATTCTTAGAAAATAGCTTAAATAATTCGGCCCCATTTCTATTGTAAACTAATGTTAGCTAGGATATGTCCAAGAGCTCCCGGAAAATTAGCCCATGCTTCGACTGAAATAAGAGATATTTCAGTTTTGGTTGGGAGGGATGTCGTATGACTTCCGTCATGCTGAAGCCAGTCCGTCATGCTGAAGCCAGAATCTGAAACTTGTAACAGATCTTGAGGGGTAACGGTTGGTCGAGGGCACAGAGATTTTATTACAATGTTTGTAGAAAGTGTCAAGGAAATATATGACCGGAACCGTGAGACTTAGGATCTGGCATCGAGAAGGGCAGGAAAGGCCAGGAAGTTAGCCATTTCCTAAACCACAGGAAACACAAACTTGTGTTTCGTACGCAGGTACATGCCCTGGAGAGATGCCCAATAACTCCTCCCCGGAAGTAGGCGGGATTCCACTTTGAACCTGGCGTTGATTGGCAGGACTAGATGTTACTTGATTTCATTGGCAGAAATGGATGTCAAGCCACGCCCTGCCCCTGGGGGTATTTCAAGAGCCACCCAGGGCAGAGACAGTTAGTTAGAACTTTGCCAGGGGCACGAATAGATCATAGATTGTGATAGTCATAGGCTGGGGCATTGAGGCGTCGAAGTTGTGTTGTACTCTAGAATAAATATAAGCAAAGGATTCACTGCTTGTCCATTCTTACCTTGTACCCGTCTGGTACTAATAATTATAACATAGTAATTAAAACGTAGCAAAGAAAAGCAATACGTCATATGTATGTATATATATATATATATATATATATATATATATATATATATATATATATATATATATATGTTCCGGTTTTACGTCACGGACTCCCTTTTCAACCAAGGGCTAGGACGGTTGCCTTCTTGCGAAGGACTTGTTTTGGCAGATGTAATCCTTACCCTGAGTGCATGCCCTTGCTAACCTCAGACCGTGACGGGGCGCGAACCCTCGACCTGACGCCTCAGAGTCGCGGACGCTACCGGTTGAGCCACGGCGACCTATATATATATATATATATATATATATATATATATATATATATATATATATATATATATATATATATATATATACCTTCTGTGGTGTAGTGGTAGCGCCTTGACTTAGTAATCATAAGTCCTAGGTTCGAGTCCCGGTCGGGGTAAAAAAAAAAATATTATATAATATATATATATATATATATATATATATATATATATATATATATATATATATATATATATATATATATATATATATATATATATATATATATATATATATATATATATATATATATATATATATACATACATACATACATACATACATACATACATACATACATACATATATATATATATATATATATATATATATATATATATATATATATATATATATATATATATATATATATATATATATATATATATATATATATATATCTACCTTGGCTGTCTCCCCAAGATGGGGGGGTAGCCGACATAAGAAAAGAGAAACAATAAGGGGATTACTTTGCTCTATAGGCAATGACGAGGGAGCTAGCGACAGTTCAGATGGCACTGCTGAAGTGCCGCAGCCCATCCTCCCGGCTCTTCCACAACCTGTGTCGCTTCATAACTACCAACTCCTCCTACTGCCCCTACCACAGGCCTACCTCTGTAAGATGCAGCCTCGTGATAACAGCAGATGCCCATCAGAGCTGCGTTACAATCACTCGCCACTCATTCCTATTCCTAGCACGCTCAGTTGCTTCCCTCACATCCATTCGACTATCATTCAGGGCTCTCCTTACTCCAACCATCCACCCAAACCTAGGTCTCCCTCTAGCGTTTCTCCTGTCAACTCTCGCATTCATCATCTTTTTCAGCAGTCTTTCATCATCCATCCTTTCCACATGGCCAAACCATCTCAGAACATTCATATCTACTCTGTCTGCAAAATTCTCTCTTCACACCCATTCTTGCTCTCATCATTTCATTCCTAACCCTATCCAACCGAGATACACCAGTCATACTCCTCAGGCAGTTCATCTCAAACATTTAGCTTCCGTCTTTTACTTACTTTCATACCCCATAACTCTGATCCATACATCACAGTTGGCACAACTATTTTCTCATACAAAACTTTCTTAACATTCATTTCCAACCTTCTATTCTTCATCACTCCTTTCAACGCACCCAACACTTTACATCCTTCATTCACTCTTGAAAAAGTTCAAAGACATGCCACGAAACTGGTGCCAGAAATACGCAATCTCAGTTATGATGAGAGGCTGAGGGAATTAGACTTACCATCACTCGAAGCTAGAAGAGTGAGGGGGGATATGGTGACAGTCTTTAAATTCCTTCATGGTTATGATAGAGTGGATAGGGATCGATATTTTGATATGGCTGGCTCTAGAACTAGAGGTCATAGTTTGAAGCTTCATAAGAAAACTTCTTCGCAGGATGTAAGGAAATACTTTTTCAGTGTAAGAGTAGTTGATAATTGGAATTCGCTAAGCGAGGAGGTAGTTAATGCTATCTCAATCCATAGTTTTAAGGACAGGTATGATAAGTATCACTAAGTATAAAATGGAACCGATGAGGAGACGGGAAGATACGAGCTTTGGGCTCTTTCCCGTAAACACAATTAGGTAATCACAATTAGGTAATCACACATCTGCTTCCACTCCACTATTTCCAGCTATAACCGAGCCTATATACTTATTTTTATCAACTTCCTCAAGTGTCTCTCCATTCAACATAACATTCAATCCAGCACCATCCTTATTTCTTCTACAGATAAAGAGATAGATAGATAGATGGATTGATAGATATATAGATAGATAGATAGATAGAGAGAGAGAGAGAGAGAGAGAGAGAGAGAGAGAGGAGAGAGAGAGAGAGAGAGAGAGAGAGAGAGAGAGAGAGAGAGAGAGAGAGAGAGAGAGAGAAAGAAGAAAGAGAGAGAGAGAGAGAGAGAGAGAGAAGAAGAAAGAGAGAGAGAGAGAGAGAGAGAGAGAGAGAGGAGAGAGAGAGAGAGAGAGAGAGAGAGAGAGAGAGAGAGAGAGAGAGAGAGAGAGAGAGAGAGAGAGAGAGGGAATTAAATTCTTGAGTGTAGTTGGTAATGTGAATCGAGTGTTAATCGAGAGAATTAGGAAGGTACTGAGAGATTGATTGGGGAAGAACAGTGTGGGTCATGGAAAAAGAGGATGTGTGGATCAGGTGTTTGCAGTAAGACAGGTCTGTGAGACTTTCTTCGAGAAAGGTAGGAACACTTTTTGGGCTTTTATGGACTTAGAGAAAGCTAGTACAGTGGTAACGCGCTGGCTTCGCATTCACGAGGTCGAAACATCGGTCCCCGTCCAAGACCGAGAGTTTAAGCTGTTTACTGGCAGGAACTGCTGTGGGTGGACATCACAGTGGGGGGTTGGGGCTTGTCCTGGCTGACGAATACCCATTGTAAAATGGAAATAAAGTTTATTATTATTATTATTATTATTAAGACAGTGTAGATAGAGAGGGGTTGTGGAGTGTGTTGCGACTGTATGGAATAAGTAGCAGTTTGTTGAATGCGGTGAAGAATTTTTACATGAAGAGTAGAGCGTATGTGAAAGTTGGGAATGGTATGAGTGATTGGTTTAAGGTGAATGTAGGGTTACATCAAGGTAGTGTAATGTCCCCATGATTGTTTAATGTGTATATGGATGGAGGTGGGTGGGAATGGAAGGTTGTGAAAATTGAATCAGTTGCTATATGCGGATGATACTGTACTGATGGCTGATACTGAGAATAAATTGAGTCATTTTTTGATTAAGTTTGCTAGAGTGAGTAAAAGAAGGAAGTTGTTGGTGAATATTGATAAAAGAAAAGTCATGAGATGCACGAGGAGTGTTATTATTGGAAGATTGAATGTAGGTATGAATGGGGAGTTGTTTGAAGAAGCTGAGAGTTTCATGTGTCTGGGGTCGCATGTATCAAAGAGTGGACGAGTGGCTGTAGAGGTAAAGTACAGAGTGAAAAAAGCAAGTAAATACCTAGGTAGGTTGAGAAGAGTAATGAGAAATAGATATATGGGAATTACTGTAAAGATAAAGATATATTAAAGTGTGATTGTGCTGACAGCATTGTATTTAGCAGAAACCTGGAATGCAAGATAGGATGAAAGGAACAAGTTGAATAATAATGGAGATGAGGTGTTTGAGAGATATGATTGGAGTATCTAGTAGATAGAGTAAGAAATGGGAATGTTATGCAGAGAACGGGTGTTGGAATGAATCTGTAGGACAGGTTAGATCATACAGTGTTAATGTAGTTTGGACAAATGGAAAGGATGAGTGATGAACGAATAGTGAAGAGAGTGTGGAGTGCAAATATGATTGGAGTTAGGTCAAGAGGGAGACCAAGAATTAGATGGTTGGATGGCGTGAGAAGAGCACTAAATGCACGTGGAATGTCAGTGGAACAGGGAAGAGTGTTTGCAAGAGATAGGAATGAGTGGAGAAAGATTGTGAATAGGTGATGCGGGCCAAAGGGATTTCTCGCACCTGTTAGCTCAGTGAACTTTGATGGACTGGTGTGAGGGGAGTTGCCAGGTGATGAAGCGGTGAGGTTGCACCAGCTGAGGCTGCCGGGTTTCAATGTAGAATATCCTTTCCCGCCTACCTTGTGGATGACCCAAGCAAGCAAAGCTAACAAACAAACATTTTTTTTCATTTTTGTACAATGGCTATTCTTATACTATTTAAGAGTAACTTATAAGTAGACATGTAATTGAACTAATAAGTAAGAGGGTAAAATATACAGCAAAAGTAAATATAACTTTCCTGAATAATAATAATACTGTAATAAAAATGTTTACAATAATGTAAATACAAAAAGTAGGAATAATAACACTCGATACAGGATCGTTATTATCAACATCATCACCACGTTTGTTTTCCTTACAATGAGAATAATTAATTCTTAACTTAGAGAACAGAGCAGGCAATATCAGTTTACATATAGAGAGATTAGTGTTAAGGGAAATTGCATTAAATCATTAAGTTTATTTAATGTATGAACAACACCTATTTGTCCAAAATATAGCTTGTCTTTGAAAACTGCGAAGGAGTATGAATTTTTAAGATGCTCTGGAATATTGTTCCAGAGTGTTGGCCCTTTAATAGTGATCATCTTTGAACCTGCTTCTGTGTTTATTCTTTGAAGAAAAAGCTCACTACTCGTCTTGTGTTGGTTCCCCTTATATCCCTGACTGTTTTTAAATCAATTAGCCAGCTAGGATAATGATGGTTCAAAATTGTGCATACAAAAACATAAATAGCATAGGCGACCTTGTTTTCTGCCCGCAGCCACCCAAGATTTTTGAGAGCTGGTGTGATGTGGTCATATTTTCTTATTCCTCCCAGGGCAACTCGAGCTGCAAAATTAATAAGCTTCTGTATTCTGTTTATCTGAGTCTTAGTGGTAGCTCCCCTAACTGTTGTGCAGCAATTAATGTGACTTAGGGTTAGAGATTCAACAACAGTTATTTGAGTGGCAGTCACAAAATTGTCTTTCATACTTGACAAGTACAATAATGTTCCTGTAACCTTTTTGTATACTTTATCTATATGAGAATCAAACAATATGTAGTTATCAAAGTGAATTCCTAGATTTTTTACTGTTTTGCTAGGTGCAATGATTTTGCCGCAAAAATTAATTGTTGTGTTTTCTGGAATTTGTGCTGTATGGAACCTTGAGCCAGTAAACATGCATTGTGTTTTACTTTCATTAATTAACAGCGCAATTTCTTGAAAATATCTTAATTTTTGACAAAGTGTTTTCTGCTCTTAAGGTTAGCTCTGAGAGATTATTAATATCACCACTAAGGGGTAGTTGAGTGTAATCTGCATATTGTGCGACTAGACAGTCAGAAATGAAAGAAGATAGATCATTTACATAAATGGAGAAGGGGATATGACCAAGTACAGATCCCTGTGGAACACCAAACAATACATTTTTTGGCATAGAGATAATGCTATTAAGACAGATAGACTGTTTGCAATTAGATGGATACTCTCTGAACCAGCTCGGGTCAATATATAGGTTAGTACACTTACTAATAAGAATTTCTTGGCTTACATCGTAGGAAGCTTTTGATTAGTCTAATAATACAAGCAAAGAGACTTTTTCCATACCTATGTTATTAAAGATACTATTTGTAGCTTTGAGCAGTGCAGTTTCCGTCGAGAGCTTCGGTCTGAAACCATGTTGGTTAATAGCTAATACTCTATTTGACTCTAAATATGACATAAGTTGGCATGCATCAGTTTTTTCTAATATTTTAGAGAAAATGGGTAGCAAGGAAATAGATAGTTTGTCACATCTTCTCTGTCCCCCTTTTTATGCAGAGGTATTTCATGTGATTTCTTCCAGAAGTCAGGAAACCTTTTAGTAACAATGGTAGTGTTCATAATAGCTAGAATATAAGATACAATCATGGATAGAGCATCTTTAATGTATTGAAATGGTATACCATCTGTACCATAAGAGCCAGAGTTTCTTAGGCTCTTTATGTTAAGAATTAGGATAGCAAAATTGACAGGATTTATCTTGAAGTTCTCTCTTGTGTTTACATTGGAAGAATTGTCATTTAAGCAATTACTCATATTCACTGAGTTGATGTTTTCTTGTGTTTTCTCATATGTATTTTTCCCAACGTTAGCAAAATAGTTATTAAAGTTTTCCGCATTGTCTTTCAACTCTGTAATATTTCATAACTTCTGAGGTAGTTTTTTCATTTGGCATCATGCTTCTTATCACTTTCCAAGTTGCTGCTGTATCATGTCTAGTGTCATTAAATTGTTTTTTTTTTTTAAAGGCTTATTTACTTATATCAATGAGGGATCTGCGATGTTTCTTTTCTATTTTATAACGTTCAAGGAGAGTAATATCATATCTATTCATTTTTAACTCTTTGTATTTGATTTCTGATTTGCATTGCCTCTTTGATGTCATTAATTAGCCAGGGGGCTGAGGGGCAGGTTATTTTTCTTGTTACAATGGGTGCACAACTATCTAAGCATTTACAGAAGACTTTTGTTAGATTCTCAACCTGCAATTCGATGTTATATGTGTTTATTATGCCATTAAGTACATTCCTGTTGTTGATTAATGCTTCACAAAAGATATCAAGGGAGTAATTTTGTTGACACCGGAATGTCTTGAAGAGAGGCTTCCTTTTTGACTTGTTTTTGTTTAGCATAGCAATGTTGAGCTCGTGATCTGCAATTGGGCAGGGAACTACGTCCCAATAGGGAATACTTTCCACTTTATTTGTCATTATCAGATCTATTAGAGTCCTAGAGTTAGGGGTTATACGGGTCGGTTTTGTCACTATTTATTTTAACTTCACAGCAAATCATCATTAAAGTTACCAAGTAGGAATACGGATCTATGGCGCACACAGATATTTCTGAATGTTTCTAGCAGATGACTGAATGAAGTGGAAGGTGCTTTTGGGTGACGGTAAACACACCCTACAATGAAAGATGGAAGTTTCTGATACTGCACAGTGATCCATATATCTTTGAGCACTTCAGTTCTTTCTAGACATGTGGTTATTTCTGATGCACTAAGATAATTTCTAACATAAATACAGACCCTACCCCTCGGCCATGGTCATTACAAAATATTTTAAACTTTGGGATATTCACATATTTATTTTTAGTTGTAGGAGGAAGCCAAGTTTCACTAACACAGAGGATACCTATGTTTTAGTCTGTTGTTAGCATTATTATTTCCTCAAAATGAGCAAGATGGGACTGAGCGTTCACATGTACTAATGATACATTCCTACCATGTTTCATCAGGGTGGTATCCGAAGTCATAGTTGTAGATTGTTCTTGGGTTTGTCCATGATTTGCTTCGACTGTGTGATTCTATTGGGAATTCATCATCATAGTGTGTTCTGAAGATAGCCCATGGATCCTGGTATCTGTACCTGCCATTGGATGGGTAACGCTGATTTGAGTAGGTGCCATGGTATGATCGGGGCTTTCCAAAGTTTGTACGCCTAGTTGATTGTCTAGGATTGTAAGCGCCATCTTTCCAGGAGAAGTCTCTTGTGCGTGGACGGCGATAAGAGAGGTTTGTATTGTGTCTCTTTCTGTAGTCTCGCTGATAGGGGATCTTTTCATAAGCTCTTTGCTGTTTATTTCGGTATGACTGCAGTTTGGGATATTTTGTAGATAACTCAGGTTGTGTCCAATGTTTGCCCCCGCAAAATGGCTGGACAGTTGTGCCTGTAGGCCACTGATTCAGTTTGTGAGCCACGTATTTAAATCCTTTCGATATCATTATTGCAAAGGAGACCCAATTTGGTTTGCGAGAAAGCTCCTCAATCAAGACTTCTTTAGAGGGAATGCCTTGATTTGCCAATACATTACGTATCTCTCTCTCTCAGAGGGGTTGCCAGGAATGTGAATATATATTTGAACTGTAACCTTTGCACTTGCATTATTGAGTAACTGTGGCTGTGTTGGAGAGGACTTCCATGGAATGTTTAGATTAGAGACTGCTTCTATTTTGTCTTTTCTGTTTTCTTCACTGCTTTGTAAGCTGTTGCTGTTTTTGTTTTTGTTTTTTTTGTGCTGGATGGGATAATTTGGTTGTCCTGGTTAGTGATAGTTGTTGTGTTATTAGGAGTAGTGGAGAAGAGCTCGTTATCTTCTTTGCTGCTTTGCAACCCTTTACCGGGTTGATTATTTGTGCTGGAAAGAATCTTGTTCTGGTTAGTACCTGTTGTTGTGTTTTTAGGAGTAGTGGGGAAGGATGCTGTTGTTTCTTCACTATTTTGTAACCTGTTACTGAATTGATTATGTGTGCTAGATGGTGTATTCAGGTTGTCTTGTTGACTATCACTTTTATCTGGATCTACCTCTTCTTCACTACCACTGTCACATTCGTCTTTCAATGAACTGAAAGAATTGTGAGTAGAGACAGAAAACCTAGTTTTCAAAACCAGAGGGTTGTTGATAGAAGGGACATCATCGTAGTTAGGTGACAGCACTGAATTGAGAGGTGGAGATGATTCTATTAGCAGTTTCAGCCTAGAATTATCTCTTTTAGTAGGACAGTGTCTAATCCTAGCAATCCCACCTTGTGCTGTAAAGCTTTCACCTCTTCAGCATCTGATTCCAAAATTCTCACCTTATCTGCAAGACTTTCTATCATTCGCTGTAGGTGTCCTAGGTCGTGTGTTTTATCAAACTTTCTGGTTTTACAACCGAAGTTTGAGATTGAAAGAGTTTGTCAAGTTCTCCATTTGTTGAGGTATTCAGGACATTTGCGCCAAAAGTTATTATATATGAAATTATTTCCATTTCTAACTTGCCTTTTAATGATGCGCTTACCACTGTGCTGTGGAAAAATTCTACTACTTTTGAAAGCAATAGTTGACTTGCTTTGTACAGAGTGTCCTTTCTGATCTTTTCCAATTCTCTTTTGATGTCATGACTTGAATATTCGAAAATTATGTCTAGAGATGAAGTGAACAGTTCAGGAAAAATATCAGTATCTACTCTCGAATCGTCAAAAAAAATTAACTTTTTCCATTGGAAGAGGGAGAGAAGTGACAACTCTTTATCCCCAAGGATCTGAGAGGAGTGGTTGAGGTATGTGTGGATCGAGGTGAATGCGCATTTATATATATAATATATATATATATATATATATTATATATATATATATATATATATATATATATATATATATTATATATATATATATATATATATATGAATAATTTTTTTAGCCCCCGACCGGGACTTGAAACTAGGACTTATAATTACTAAGTCAAGCACTAACAACTACACACCACAGAAGGTTAAAAGAAATCCAACCTCATAGCTTATATCTGCTATAATTACGAATGAATGTATTTAATCTGAATGCCACTCTGTTCATATTACAGATTCCCCAACCTCACACGTGGCTTCATTTTCATATTTAATTCAATTCCCAATCTCATTCGGGCTATACAATAATCAAATAAGCACATTACATATGTGAAAACATGAATCATTTTTTACCCCAACCTGGACTTGAACCTAGGACTTATAATTACTAAATCAAGGCGCTACCAACTACACACCACAAAAGGTTATAAGGAATCCAACCTTATAGCTTATATCTGCTATACTTAGGAATGAATGCATTTAATCTGAATGCCACTCTGTTCATATTACAGATTCCCCAACCTCACTCATGGCTTCATTTTCACATTTAATTCAATTCCCAATCTTATTCGGGCTATACAATAATCAAATAAGCACATTACATATGTGAAAACATGAATCATTTTTTTTACCACGACCGGGACTTGAACCTAGGACTTATAATTACTAAGTCAAGGCGCTACCAACTACACACCACAGAAGGTTAAAAGGAATCCAACCTTATAGCTTATATCTGCTATACTTAGGAATGAACACATTCTATCTGAAGGCCACTCTGTTCACATTACAGATTCCCCAACCTCACTCGTGGCTTCATTTTCGCATTTAATTCAATTCCTAATCTCATTCGGGCTATACAATAATCAAATAAGGACATTACATATGTGAAAACATGAAAAAAATTTTACCCCGACCGGTTGGGGAATCTGTAATATTAACAGAGTGGCATTCAGTTAGAATGCGTTCATTCCTAAGTATAGCAGATATAAGCTATAATGTTCGATTCCTTTTAACCTTCTGTGGTGTGTAGTTGTTAGTGCCTTGACTTAGTGATTGCAAGTCCTAGATTCAAGTCCCGGTCGGGGTAAAAAATGATTCATGTTTTCACATATGTAATGTGCTTATTTAATTATTAATATATATATATATATATATATATATATATATATATATATATATATATATATATATATATATATATGTATGATAGCTTAAATAGATAAGAGCGGCCAACTAAGAGAATTCCTTTAGTAACGTTCATTTTTTCCTTTAATTGAATAATACTGATTAAACTTACACTCATGGGGATGTTAAGCAAATATTACATAGACTTCATACTAGTGAATAAATACTATTGTACTTTTATTCTCTGCCAGTGACTGCACGTTCTCCCTATTAGTAAACACGGATCAAAAGCTATATCACCAGTGGTTCCCATTTTTTCTTTCTTTGGCCATGCCCCACTTAAGAAATTCTAAAATCCTAATCCCCCCCCCCCGGGACATTGGTCGACCGAGACAAGCGAGTGTGGGGAGGCGGAAAGTAACTTGTGGACCAATTACACATATACATACATACACACAAATCTTTTTATTTATGCATACTGTATATGCGCCGTATGTATTAACTAACACACACTCACACTCACAAAGAGTCACTAGAAAAAAATTCACTGCTAAGCACACATTTTCGAATTGCCTCCTTAAAAATCAAATTACCCCCCTGTGGAGTGTGTACCCCAAGTTAGGAACCAAGGATTTATACTGATATGCCATTGACTGCCCGTACATCCTACGAATAAAGATTGGTCAATGAACATGTCAGCAGTTGCATGTACATTTTGCTAATTAACAGGGATCAACACAATTATACAAATGAGCCAATTTTTTTTATTAGTGTGACACCGTGACAGGCAAAGACTGCACTCATCAATAAAGGCCCGGGCACGAGATAATACCAAGACGAAGGAAAAAAAAAGATTAAGGACAAGGCAGAGATGAGGTAATGTCACACAAAGGAAAACGACTGACAGAAAAAACAGTCAGAGTACAGAGGACCCAGAGATATGGAGGACTAGGCCCTGAGATGACGATAGATCTGCTTTTTGAAGGACGAAATGTCATAAGAATTAGGAAAGACAGAAGGAGGAAGAGAGTTCCAGAGTCTGGAGGCAGATGGGAAGAAGCAGTCGCTGCACTGACCAATCCGCGAGCTACAAATCTTCACACAGTACCTGTGAGATGAGGCCGCTTGGCGAGTGTTACGTGGCCTCGGCAGTGGGGGAGGGATGCAACTCGCCAGCTCATTAGCAGCGATGGAAGTAGTAGCGATAGAAAAGAGAAATGGAAGATACTTTACGACAGAGAGAGAGAGAATCCAGATTAGAAGTAAGAGAAGGATCATTGATGGGTCTGACTGCCTTATATTCAACCATATAAAGGAGATAAGTATAAGAAGAAGCACCCCAGATGTGTGAGCAGTATTCTAAGCAGGGACGGATAAGACCTTTATAAATTTTAAGTAACTGTAAAGAGGAAGAAAGAGCTATTAGTAAATATGAGGAATAGAGGTACTACAAGGCAATATTAGGAGGAATAGAGGCTAGAGCGAGACATGGGCACTCTTAGGTCTTATCTCGGTCAAAACGCTTGGGAGAACTGGTGAAAATCTGAGAGCGGTGCTCGTTTGATGGTTTTTACTCTTCTTCTTCGTACATGTAGGATTTCATTCGGACGTCAAAGAAAGAGCTTTGCAACAATATATATTTAGATGCCAGTAACGGCACTTATATCCAACTAATAAAGATTGATCATGGTGTGATACTGGTGAACCACTAATTGCTTTTCATTCCTCCTAATAAAGGTAAATTAAGACAGTTCAAACACTTACACTTATATACTAATAATTGCTAGGACTTATTTCATCACAATGTGTGGTGCGAGAGCCTATCTCACCAAGACCTGAGAACACGAGACCATTAACGAAGTGATGTTTGCTTTTAGCATTGGAACTTCCTCCAACCCCCGCTCACACACTCAAAAGCTGTCATGTATAGCAACTGAGGGAGAGGAAGGTTGGATGTAATGCATAAATTACCCTTCACTTGCATCTTTATGGAAATGAGGATGGATGGGACACAAAGAGAATGAAAGAATTCTCATATGAATATTCTTGTCTTTATGTATGTCATTAATCATACATGATGTCGTTTTCCGTTGATTCCATTTATCAGACACAGTGAAGAAAAGAAAATACAGGGAGAGAAAGATAGATAAATAGATAGTTAGTTAATTATATCTTTATTTCGTAAAAATATATTACAATATTTTTACATGTTATAAAATGATAAATCTAATTACTGTAAACATTAAAACCTTGAAAGAGGTAATGTCATTGAAATATAAACACTTACTCTTTCTAATTCCAATAAAATATAAATATAATCGCATTAAAACTTTATTAAAATTCTACAAGTCAATGATTAAAAAACTGTCCTAATCTCAGGATGCAAGCAGGAAGTATTGTATTCTCTCTTCATGATTTTGTGCGTATTTTATCCTTGCATTGTCATAAAGATATTGAACTCTACAATATGATATCAATATGTTATTTGCATTTCTTATAAGCAGAGAACAATTCTGGAAGTACTATTTAAATGGAAATATACAACGATTGTCACATTAAAAATCTATGAGAAAACGTAGTGATTTTTTCAATTGTAAGATGAGGCAAAGTTAGAATGTTAAATATATTACAAATTGCATAGTTACTCTGGTGAGTAGATTCTGACAGAATTCTTTTCAGCTCCTGATGAAAACCAATAGATTTTTTTTTTTCAATTGGTGAGCGTCCAGTCTAGTCATGCCATAATTCCATTCCATAAAAACTTGTACAGAATGAAAATGTTAAAATATTTACATTTGTTAAATAACATTTGCGAATCACAGAGTAAATTGCTTATAAATAGATTTTCACATTCTTCTACATCAGCAAATTAATTAAACTTTGAATTTAAAACAAACCCTAAATACTTAAGCTTATTTACAAATCTAAGAGAGTACCACAACCACACGAATTACAGGGACGTTATCTGCTGCTCTAAGGCTGCCAGAAGTTCTTAAAATCAGGCAAACAGTCTTGTTAGCATTAATAATCAAATCTAACTCATTAAGAATATTCATACAGTGATTCAACAGCAATTGAAGACTACTTTTACCCGGTGCAATCAGATAATATATCATCAGCATATGCTAAAATAGTCACTGCATATATGCTCAATTTACGGCTATACTTCATTCTTGAAATCTTATCTAAAACGTCATATATATGTATATATATATATATATATATATATATAAAATATATATATATATATATATATATATATATATATATATATATATATATATATATATATATATATATATATATATATATATATATATATATATATATATATATATATATATATATATATATATATATATATATATATATATATATATATATATATATATATATATATATATATATATATATATATATATATATATATATATATATATATATATATATATATATATATATATATATATATATATATATATATATATATATATATATATATATATATATATATATATATATATATATATATATATATATATATATATATATATATATATATATATATATATATATATATATATATATATATATATATATATATATATATATATATATATATATATATATATATATATATATATATATATATATATATATATATATATATATATATATAGATATATATATAGATATATATATATATATATATATATATATATATATATATATATATATATATATATATATATATATATATATATATATATATATATATATATATATATATATATATATATATATATATATATATATATATAGATATATATATATATATATATATATATATATATATATATATATATATATATATATATATATATATATATATATATATATATATATATATATATATATATATATATATATATATATATATATATATATATATATATATATATATATATATATATATATATATATATATATATATATATATATATATATATATATATATATATATATATATATATATATATATATATATATATATATATATATATATATATATATATATATATATATATATATATATATATATATATATATATATATATATATATATATATATATATGTATATACATATATATATATATATATATATATATATATATATATATATATATATATATATATATATATATATATATATATATATATATATATATATATATATATATATATATATATATATATATATATATATATATATATATATATATATATATATATATATATATATATATATATATATATATATATATATATATATATATATATATATATATATATATATATATATATATAGATAGATATATAGATATATATAGATATATATAGATATATATATATATATATATATATATATATATATATATATATATATATATATATATATATATATATATATATATATATATATATATATATATATATATATATATATATATATATATATATATATATATATATATATATATATATATATATATATATATATATATATATATATATATATATATATATATATATATATATATATATATATATATATATATATATATATATATATATATATATATATATATATATATATATATATATATATATATATATATATATATATATATATATATATATATATATATATATATATATATATATATATATATATATATATATATATATATATATATATATATATATATATATATATATATATATATATATATATATATATATATATATATATATATATATATATATATATATATATATATATATATATATATATATATATATATATATATATATATATATATATATATATATATATATATATATATATATATATATATATATATATATATATATATATATATATATATATATATATATATATATATATATATATATATATATATATATATATATATATATATATATATATATATATATATATATATATATATATATATATATATATATATATATATATATATATATATATATATATATATATATATATATATATATATATATATATATATATATATATATATATATATATATATATATATATATATATATATATATATATATATATATATATATATATATATATATATATATATATATATATATATATATATATATATATATATATATATATATATATATATATATATATATATATATATATATATATATATATATATATATATATATATATATATATATATATATATATATATATATATATATATATATATATATATATATATATATATATATATATATATATATATATATATATATATATATATATATATATATATATATATATATATATATATATATATATATATATATATATATATATATATATATATATATATATATATATATATATATATATATATATATATATATATATATATATATATATATATATATATATATATATATATATATATATATATATATATATATATATATATATATATATATATATATATATATATATATATATATATATATATATATATATATATATATATATATATATATATATATATATATATATATATATATATATATATATATATATATATATATATATATATATATATATATATATATATATATATATATATATATATATATATATATATATATATATATATATATATATATATATATATATATATATATATATATATATATATATATATATATATATATATATATATATATATATATATATATATATATATATATATATATATATATATATATATATATATATATATATATATATATATATATATATATATATATATATATATATATATATATATATATATATATATATATACATATATATATATATATATATATATATATATATATATATATATATATATATATATATATATATATATATATATATATATATATATATATATATATATATATATATATATATATATATATATATATATATATATATATATATATATATATATATATATATATATATATATATATATATATATATATATATATATATATATATATATATATATATATATATATATATATATATATATATATATATATATATATATATATATATATATATATATATATATATATATATATATATATATATATATATATATATATATATATATATATATATATATATATATATATATATATATATATATATATATATATATATATATATATATATATATATATATATATATATATATATATATATATATATATATATATATATATATATATATATATATATATATATATATATATATATATATATATATATATATATATATATATATATATATATATATATAGATATATAGATAGATAGATAGATAGATAGATAGATAGATAGATAGATAGATAGATAGATAGATAGATAGATAGATAGATATATATATATATATATATATATATATATATATATATATATATATATATATATATATATATATATATATATATATATATATATATATATATATATATATATATATATATATATATATATATATATATATATATATATATATATATATATATATATATATATATATATATATATATATATATATATATATATATATATATATATATATATATATATATATATATATATATATATATATATATATATATATATATATATATATATATATATATATATATATATATATACAAATAAGCACATTACATATGTGAAAACATGAATCATTTTTTTACCCCGACCGGGACTCGAACCTAGGACTTATGATTACTAAGTCAAAGGCGCTACCACTACACCACAGAAGGTTAAAAGGAATCCAACCTTATAGCTTATATCTGCTATACTTAGGAATGAACGCATTCTAACTGAATGCCACTATGTTCATATTACAGATTCCCCAACCTCACTCGTGGCTTTATTTTAGCATTTAATTCAATTCCCAATCTCATTCGGGCCATGAAATACAAATAAGCACATTACATATGTGAAAACATGATCATTTTCTTTGTTTTTTTTTACCCCGACCGGGACTCGAACCTAGGACTTATGATTACTAAGTAAAGGCGCTACCACTACACCACAGAAGGTTAAAAGGAATCCAACCTTATAGCTTATATCTGCTATACTTAGGAATGAACGCATTCTAACTGAATGCCCCTATGTTCATATTACAGATTCCCCAACCTCACTCGTGGCTTTATTTTAGCATTTAATTCAATTCCCAATCTCATTCAGGCCATGAAATACAAATAAGCACATTACATATGTGAAAACCGGTCGGGGTAAAAAAAATGATTCATGTTTTCACATATGTAATGTGCTTATTTGTATTTCATGGCCCGAATGAGATTGGGAATTGAATTAAATGCTAAAATAAAGCCATGAGTGAGGTTGGGGAATCTGTAATATGAACATAGTGGCATTCAGTTAGAATGCGTTCATTCCTAAGTATAGCAGATATAAGCTATAAGGTTGGATTCCTTTTAACCTTCTGTGGTGTAGTGGTAGCGCCTTGACTTAGTAATCATAAGTCCTAGGTTCGAGTCCCGGTCGGGGTAAAAAAATGATTCATGTTTTCACATATGTAATGTGCTTATTTGTATTTCATGGCCCGAATGAGATTGGGAATTGAATTAAATGCTAAAATAAAGCCACTAGTGAGGTTGGGGAATCTGTAATATGAACATAGTGGCATTCAGTTAGAATGTGTTCATTCCTAAGTATAGCAGATATAAGCTATAAGGTTGGATTCCTTTTAACCTTCTGTGGTGTAGTGGTAGCGCCTTGACTTAGTAATCATAAGTCCTAGGTTCGAGTCCCGGTCGGGGTAAAGAAATGATTCATGTTTTCACATATGTAATGTGCTTATTTGTATTTCATGGCCTGAATGAGATTGGGAATTGAATTAAATGCTAAAATAAAGCCACGAGTGAGGTTGGGGAATCTGTAATATGAACATAGTGGCATTCAGTTAGAATGCGTTCATTCCTAAGTATAGCAGATATAAGCTATAAGGTTGGATTCCTTTTAACCTTCTTTGGTGTAGTAGTAGCGCCTTGACTTAGTAATCATAAGTCCTAGGTTCGAGTCCCGGTCGGGGTAAAAAAATGATTCATGTTTTCACATATGTAATGTGCTTATTTGTATTTCATGGCCCGATTGAGATTGGGAATTGAATTAAATGCTAAAATAAAGCCACGAGTGAGGTTGGGGAATCTGTAATATGAACATAGTGGCATTCAGTTAGAATGCGTTCATTCCTAAGTATAGCAGATATAAGCTATAAGGTTGGATTCCTTTTAACCTTCTGTGGTGTAGTGGTAGCGCCTTGACTTAGTAATCATAAGTCCTAGGTTCGAGTCCCGGTCGGGGTAAAAAAATGATTCATGTTTTCACATATGTAATGTGCTTATTTGCATTTCATGGCCCGAATGAGATTGGGAATTGAATTAAATGCTAAAATAAAGCCACGAGTGAGGTTGGGGAATCTGTAATATGAACATAGTGGCATTCAGTTAGAATGCGTTCATTCCTAAGTATAGCAGATATAAGCTATAAGGTTGGATTCCTTTTAACCTTCTGTGGTGTAGTGGTAGCGCCTTGACTTAGTAATCATAAGTCCTAGGTTCGAGTCCCGGTCAGGGTAAAAAAATTATTCATATATATATATATATATATATATATATATATATATATATATATATATATATATATATATATATATATATATATGAGGAGGGGATAAAATGACACCTTTTCGCACACCATTTCCTAATGTCCATACATTAGAGAAACTCGAATTAGATTTAACATAGGCAGATTGATTTTGATAAATAGTATATAGAATTATTTACGCCATAAAACGGTACTTTGTTTTCAATTAAAGATAAAATCAACTTCTAGTAGTTTACACTCTCAAAGGCATTTGTGTCGAGACATCCTTTCTAAACCGAACCTGATTTTTATTAAAATTTACACAAGACTCTATGCGGGTTATTAAAATATACTCAATTATATTTAGAAAGTTTGAAGAGATTATTACGGGTCTATAATTTTGGAAGGCAGAAAGATCTCCAAAATGGTTTTTCACAATAGGTGTTAAACTGTCCAATTAGGATGTCATTAGGCACAAACGGGTGACTCAAAATGCACGTGAAAAGTCTGACAATGAAGGCTAGTAAACATGCTGGACCATATTTCAGATGATTAAAGTGTATGCTGTCCTGATCATTACCAGTTTTTAAACATCCAATCATCTTGTTTACATGATAATCATGAACTCTCCCTCCCCTCTTATGTTATTTTTCTCTCATTGAATAGTTTTGCGTGATATTCACTTGTGATCGCCTGAAATCCGGAATCGTTAAATACATTTTAAAATATGGCATTGAACACTTGCATAATGCCTTTTTGATTCGAGATATCATCTATTTTAGTAATATCTAAATAAGTATAACCACATTCTGCTTGACAACTTTCCAGAATGAGTTATTTTTCTTAGAGAATGACTATCCTCATTTTCTTACTCGATTCTAAAGTCTTTTTAAAATTTTTGCGAGAAAGTTTCATTCATTCATACTGATATACTGTATAAAGGAAATGGATCCGAAATAACTTTGTCATAACTAATGCATAATCTGCTAGTTAAAGTTTGATTTGATGTTAGTACATGGTCCAGCCATGAAGTAGTATTTTGTGCAGGACTAAGATATGTAAAGACATGTATGGGTAGCACAACTTGGTCTGCAACAGTTAATGATTACCCATGGGAAAATATTCTTAAAGTTCAAGCCAAAATCTGCCCTTTATAGAGTCCTCATTAAAATCCCCAATCATTATTGCTTTATTGACATGAGTGGACTGGTAGAAAGTTGCTATTTCAGCTAAATTACTTCTATAATTGCAAAAGTGAGTCAGGCGTATGAGGTTGAGTATTAAAATATTATCAGCTCCATTATTCATGTTAAAGCAAAGAAAATGATCTTCAAGACAGACGGAAGTAATTGTAATATCAAGAGATTTTCTCCAATGCACTGCCAACCCCCCAGTAGGTCTCTCAGAAAAGAACCCAAATGACTAAAATGAAATAGATTTCATCTTAAAACTTATTAAGAAATTTAATACCTCCCTTGGGCCAAATTATTTCTTGTAATAAAACAATGTCGTTACTCCTAAGTATTTCAGAAACAATATCGACATTCTTTCTTATGGAGTTATAATTAAAGGAACTACTACCATGTTTTATTTTGAACGAGGACTATAAACCTTTCTTATAATTACACCATCTGGCCACAAATCAGGATTTATAACTTTATCTCGATCATCTAGACACAATTTAACTTTATATGACTCACTGTCTTCACTCTTTGACTTCAAACGGTACACTTGTATACTTTAACTTTTAGAATATTTTCACAGAATACCAGTACATCCTCAAGAGTGGACTGCAAATCACATCCACCAACGTAAATGCCCACTTTTTTCGGTCCCCCCTTAAGTGATCCCCTTCTCAGCCCCATGTGAATGGAGCAGCTATGGCTGAGGAAGAGTTATCCTCCCAGCTTGAGCTAAGCCTAGAGGAGCTCTCCAGTGGAACTTTGAAAGCTAAAAATTCAGGTATAAAGAAAAATATAACTGGTAACTGAATAGTCAATTCTAGCAAAAATAATCAGCTCAGCAGAGGAAGTGAGCGCGAAGTTACGCCTGGGTGTACTTAACCCCTAAATGTGGGGATGACTGTTGAAAATAAAACGGCTGCAGGCGACAGTGCTAATGACGATAAGGATGGATTGATCACTGTTGGAAGGAAGAAAAGGTTTGGTATTATTGGTGAAAATAGATCCATTTCTGGTGCCTTAAAGACTGACCTCCGATTGTCCCTCCTACTTTTCTTCCCACCATCATTCACAATTCCTCGCTTCACAACACCAACGAGAAAGGTCTTGTATGTTGCACTTGAAGTACCCTATTCTAAACGCGACATAGACTGGTTCTGCGTATCATCCTGCTTAAGCAACAGTCTTTTCATCTCAGTTAATTCCTCATGACATTGATATAATCTAATTTATCTATTTCCTCTTTCACAGACTCCTTTAGAGATTTAATTTCTATTTTGTTTTGTTTTTTGGTGTCTATTTCATCCAGCAAAGAACTCTGAGTAGAACCTATCACTTCAAATACAGATGCCGGAGACAATATAGAGCTGAAATTATCAGATAAACATTGTGGGAGCACAATATCTGATACCTCGCATTTTATAAATTGATTAAGAATATAAATTCATATCGAATACGATCACTGATTCTATGTAGTACCGCTCTCTCACCCGCTTTCTCGTACAGCAAGTCCTTAGCTGAGCATATATCTTGTGCATTATAGAACGATACACAGACATTCAGCACATCTTCATGAGCGTGCACAAGACAAGCACTCTAAATATAGCACAAAAGTGGATTAACAGTCAAATTAGCCATCTCTGTACTACATGGTACAAAATCTATTCTTATAACTGTATCACGACGCAATTGCTACGTCACCTCACTTCTGCTTGCATCCGACTCCTTTCCCCTAGAGGCCGATAGATAGATAGATAGATAGATAGATAGATAGATAGATAGATAGATAGATAGATAGATAGATAGATAGATAGATAGATAGATAGATGACTATATAAATGCTCCTTTTCCTTGGGGAATATCAATGGATTGCATTATCTGTAAGTACAGTAATGTATAATCTAATTGAAGTTCCGTTAACAATCAAAATAAGGTTGCTGTGTTCCAGTTATTATGCGCATGAATATATATATTTATGTAAAGATTATTGTGTATTTACGTATGTTATATATGATGCATATAAGTGCGTATGGCAGTCATGTATCGGTATATATACCAATGCTGTATATATTCTTCTTAATTTCATATTCGACGTAATATCCCATAGAAGACATCTGGGTAGTCACATTTTAAGCAAAGTGGGAGATATTGCTAATCATGCACCATTATGCTTCTTAGTTAGATTCTAAAATACGCTTAAAATACGGCAGTGGCATTCATCCCTCGTCAGCTAGAGATGGTAATAATAATATTAATAATATTGATAATAATAATAATAATAATAATAATAATAATAATAATAATAATAATAATAATAATAATAATAATAATAATAATAATAATAATAATAATAATAATAATAAAATAAAAATAATAATAATAATAATAATAATAATGATAATAATAATAATAATAATAATAATAATAATAATAATAATAATAATAATAATAATAATAATAATAATAATAATAATAATAATAATAATAATAATTATAATCATAATAATAATAATAATAATAATAATAATAATAATAATAATAATAATAATAATAATAATAATAATAATAATAATGATAATAATAGTAATAATAATAAAAACAATAATAATAATAATAATAATAATAATAATAATAATAATAATAATAATAATAATAATAATAATAATAATAATAATAATAATAATAATAATAATAATAATAATACAGGTGGTCGCAAAAATAGATAATAGTAGTCAGTTATTTAATCCATCAGCAGAAGTAGTAGAAGTACTATTAGCAGCAGTAGTAGTAGTAGTAGTAGTAGTAGTAGTAGTAGTAGTAGTAGTAGTAGTAGTAGTAGTAGCAAGTAAACTGCATGATTTAATTAAACCTTTATTGCAGAATTACATTTACTCTTATTAGGACTAGCTCTTGGTAATTACAAAATCCAATAATAATATTGTCAATGACGCTGAAAGCAGCAGGTGATTTTGATTATTAATCACATTCATTTTGCAAAGTATAAAATGAATGGCTTTGGCCGTCGACGGTAATTAACGCAAAGTGTCATTAATTACATCGAATTTTTGTAATTTCCAATAATTACATGAATATTGAAATTACAGCTTCAAAGCTTGCTCAGAGCTGTTTTGCAAGAATTATCTAAAAAATTGATAAAGTATTATGTTCATGCAGACAGGCTCATACTGTTATCCACATGCACGCACACAACTCATAAAAGTTCGTGGGGGCTCGCAATTCGTGTGAGTGAATTCTATTTCGATTCTTTATTGAACGATAGATCTCCGGGCATTAGACAACCCTAACACTAATACGTCGAAGAAAAATAAAAATGCCCTCCACCCACACACACACACACACACACACACACACACACACACATATATTGTTAAAATCAGTATCCTTCCCATTTATATTAACTTGTTAGTTAGTTTGATACACGAAATAATTGAATAAGTAAAAAAACAAAACAAAAAAAAACAAATATCCACCAGTCAACAGTACTGAGTTAAGTTGCCAAGTAGTACAGCTGTCTTATTTTCTTCATTTTTTTTTTTTTTGCTTTTCTTTTAGCTTTCTCTTTTACTATTTTGTTTTTATTTTGTATATATATTGAGTTAAATGTAAAGTCTAATCTTGTGATAACATACCTTGGTTAGCAAGTGGGTTTATCAATTAGGAAGAATATATAGCAGAAACAGGTGGGTGCCACCTCAGACAAAGGTTCAAATTTTTCCTTCAGGTTTGACTTTTGTTTTGTTGCATTTTTTTCTTTTTCTTTTTATCCTTAAATTACCATGGTCAAGTTTTTAAGTTAAGATGTGTGTTACCAGAAAAGAGATAAACTGAGTCACTAAATAGCACTTATATGGAGATATAAAAATTCGGTGTGAGCTTAATTAAAAGTTTTTCTCTTTCTTTTTCCTCTTTCTCGTCTTCTTTCTATATTCTGTGAGAGGGAGAACATAAAAATGACGCCATCTCTGTCCCAAACCTCTCCCATCCATGGGTCGGTAGGAGGGGTAGCCATCAGGAGACTCAAACAGAAAATCAAAAATTTAGAGGAAATGGTTATAAGCCTTGATGATAAAATTCAGAATATGGATGGAGAAATGAAAGAGAATGAAACACTCAGAGAGCAAATAAGATCTTTGGAGGAAGCAAATAAAGCACAAGGGCAGGAGAGAAAGGAACTAGAAAAAAGAATAAAGAAGCTGGAAGGGGAAAAGAGTCAACTAGAATCTAGACTTTCTAAACAAGAAGATAAAAACAAACAGCTGAATGACAACCTAAAGGAATTAGATGTTAGTTCACTGCTCTCTTCTGAGAGAGACGAGATTGCTGCTTGGAATGTCCAGATTAAGGAAAACATTGAACAGTTCAGAAAAGAGTTCCAGGAGCTGAATATGGAAAATGATGCCATGAAAACTTCCTTTGCTGATGCACTAAAGGGGAATGTGGCAGTAAAAGAGGCTGTAAAGGTGGTGGCACTGGAAAACATACAAACAGTTGACTATAAAGAGACAGTAATCGAAAAAATGAAAGACGTTGTGATGGAAAGGGCAAACCCACTCATCAGACGGGCACTTGATAAGGAGAAGACAGTGGTAATCTCAGGCATAAGCGAGTCCCAGAAGCCAACATGGCAGGGGAGACTTGAAGAAAATAAAGCTAGGGTTGTAGACCTGATAAGAAAGCTTGGAGTAGTATGTGGTCCTGAGGATATTGTAAACATACACCAACTAGGTAAATATTCGAGGGAAGGAAAGCCGAGACCAACAAAAGTAACCTTTGAGAGAGGGGAAACATGTAGGGAAATATTGTTGAGAAAAAAAAGTCTAAAAGACCTTCAAGAATTCAAAGAAGTGTTCATTAGACAATACAGAACACAGGAAGAGATGGGAAAGATCAAAAACTTGTTGCAAGAGGCAAGAAGGTTAAATGATGAAAGAAATGAAGAGGAGAAGAAACATTTTCATTACAGAGTTCTTCCAGACAAAGGGGAGATAAAGAAGATAATGACAGAAGATCAGGGGATGGGGCCTCATTAAGATTGTTATACACAAATGCTGATGGATTAGCTGGTAAGGCAGTAGAATTAAAAGATAGGATTCACAACAGTAAGGCAGATATAGTAGCAGTTACAGAGACTAAGTTGAGTGAGGACATAAACAGTGTCACAGTTTTTCCTAAGGGTTTCAGAATACTAAGGGTTGAAAGATCTGAGAGGACTGGTGGAAGGATAGCACTGCTCATAAGTGAAAGGATTCAAGTCGAAGAAATAAACTTGGCTATAGAAAGTGAGTTCAAAGAAGTTCTTGTTGCTCGCATAAATACTGGGTCAGAGAGCATTATAATAACTGTTGTATACAACCCACCAAGGAACCAAAATAGGCTTGAAGTTTATGAGGAAAGTTATATAGGTACTATTGAAGTCATAAACTCAGTTGTTAACATGGCATGGGAAAAAAATGTAGGATTTTGATTATGGGAGACTTTAATCATAAAGAGATAGATTGGATAAATCTTGACCCACACAGTGGTGAGGACTCATTCGGGGCAAGATTCCTAGATTGCGTACAAGGGAATTTCCTACACAAACATGTAATGGAACCAAAAAGGGCCAGGGGTGGGGATGAGCCATCACTACTTGATCTAGTGTTTACAGATAATGTGTTGGATATTGAAAAAATTGAGTATGAACCACCAATTGGAAAGAGTGACCACTGTGTGTTGTTGATGGAGTATATCATTGAAGATATTCTTCCTGAGAGGAGAGGCACTGAGGACATGAGGAGGAACTATCCGAAATGAGATTACATCAAAATGAATGAGCTTTTTGCAGTTATTGACTGGAGAACCTTATTTTACAACAAATCTGTACAAGAAATGAATGACATCTTTTGTGAGAAATATGGGAAGATAGTAGATTTCTGCATACCTGTCACCAAAGTAGGTGTAATTCATGCCAGAGAGAAATGGTTCGATAATGGGTGTAAAAGAGCTAAGGAGTGGAGAGACAAATGCTGGAAAAGGTATAGGAGGAGAAAAAACATAAATGCCTGGCAAACCTACAAAAGAGCAAGAAATGACTACCTAAGTAAAAGGAGAGAGGCAGAGAGAGACTATGAGAGGGACATCACCATGAAGGCTAAAGAAAATCCCAAGCTTTTCCACAGCTTTATCAGAGGAAAACTGAAGGTAAAAGAGCAGATGGAAGCATCACTGAGACGGATGAAGAGATCTGCAAAGAACTGAACAAGGAGTTTCAGTCAGTATTTACAGTAGAAAATACCCCACCCCCTCAGATTGCAGTGATAGAAGCTCAAGGGCCGGTATTAGAGAACATCAACTTTACAGCCACAGAGGTATGCAAAGCGCTGATGGATTTAGATGTTCATAAAGCTACAGGTCCTGATGACATATCCCCTCATGTGCTTAAAAAATGCGCAAACACAATATCAGTGGCACTAAGTATCATATTTAAGGAGTCATTGGAGTCGGGGGAGATTCCAAGATGCTGGAAACAAGCAAATGTGATACCTATCTTCAAAAAGGGAAGGAGGGATACGGCTCTGAACTATAGACCAGTTTCCTTGACCAGCATAGTTTGCAAAGTTATGGAGAAACTACTAAGGAAACATATCTCTCTTCACTTGGAATCCTTCAACTTTTTGTCAGTGAGGCAACATGGCTTCAGAGAAGGTAGATCAACAGTAACAAACTTATTAGAATTTTATGATGAGGTAAGCCAAATCTTTCAGGAAAGAGAGGGCTGGGCAGATTGCATATTCCTAGACTTCCAGAAAGCGTTTGACACTGTTCCACATGGGAGACTTATTAGGAAGCTGCAATCAATGGCTAGAATAGGTGGAAATGTTTTGGAATGGATAAAAACTTACTTAGAAGGAAGGGAACAGAGGGTTAGAGTAAGACACTCAGTGTCTGAATGGAGAAGAGTTAGTAGTGGAGTTCCACAGGGTTCAGTTTTAGGGCCACTTTTGTTCCTTGTATATGTAAATGACCTACCAGAGTCTGTAAATTCATTCATGAATATGTTTGCAGATGATGCAAAGATTATGAAGAAAGTAAAAAACGAGAACAATGGTAGAGAACTTCAGGAGGATCTAAATAATCTGCATGAGTGGTCAGAAAAGTGGCTAATGAAATTCAATACTTCAAAATGTAAGGTAATGAGAATGGGTACAAGTGCAAGAAGGCCCAAGCTTGACTACTCGGTGGCTGGAGTACAACTTCAAGAGACAGAAAATGAGAGAGATCTAGGAGTAAACATACTGGCAGATTTGTCTCCAGAAATACATATAAATGGCATAGTAAGGGCAGCATATGCATTCTTATCAAATGTAAGGGTAGCCTTCAGGCACATGGACAAGGAAATGTTCAGAAATATTTATGTAACCTATGTGAGGCCAAAACTCGAATATGCAGCCCCCTTTTGGAATCTGCACTTGAAAAAGCACATAGCTAAGCTTGAAAAAGTTCAAAGACATGCCACGAAACTGGTGCCAGAAATACGCAATCTCAGTTATGATGAGAGGCTGAGGAAATTAGACTTACCATCACTCGAAGCTAGAAGAGTGAGGGGGGATATGGTGACAGTCTTTAAATTCCTTCATGGTTATGATAGAGTGGATAGGGATCGATATTTTGATATGGCTGGCTCTAGAACTAGAGGTCATAGTTTGAAGCTTCGTAAGAAAACTTGTTTGCAGGATGTAAGGAAATACTTTTTCAGTGTAAGAGTAGTTGATAATTGGAATTGGCTAAGCGAGGAGGTAGTTAATGCTATCTCAATCCATAGTTTTAAGGACAGGTATGATAAGTATCACTAAGTATAAAATGGAACCGATCAGGAGACGGGAAGATACGAGCTTTGGGCTCTTTCCCGTAAACGCAATTAGGTAATCACAATTAGGTAACCACACACACACACACACATGAGTATTCGGCGAGCGCGCGAGCGTGCGCATTCGCCGCATTCTCGTGCACTTTTATACATATACTTACAAATCTAACACACACTAAAACTCAAACACACACACACACACACACACACACACACATTCCGGTATTGAATTCCAAAATAAAATCAGTTTTAAGGGTGGCCAGTTTTGTTCCTTACATGTGTTTAAATGACCAGTCGTTGTGATCTGCAAAGGCGTTTTTACATATGCTTGCAGTTAATGCAAGATTGTAAAGAAAGTATAGGATGAGTAAAATGGTAGAGAATTTCAAGAAATTCTAAATAGTATTTGCATCAGTGGTCTTAGAAATTCTAAATAGTATTTGCATCAGTGGTCAGATAAGTTGCTTATGAAATTCAGTTCTTCAAAATGTAATGTAGTAAGATTGAGCAGGAGAGCAAGAATGCCCAAATCTGGATACTCAAGAGAAGGAGCGGAACTTCAAGACAGAGAACGAAAGAGATGTAGGAGTCAAAGTGCTGGCGGATAGAGTTCTGGAAATTGTACATAAATGGTATTGTAAAGGCAGTATATGCATTTTTAGCAAAAATAAAAATGGTCCTTTGGCATATGAACATGGATTCATACAAAAATATTTGTTTGCATTACGTGAGGTCAAAGCTTCAATATACAGCACCATTTTGGAATCCTCGTTTGAAAGGCATGTAAATAAACTGGGAAAATATTAGACACGCTACGAGACATGTGACAGATATCTATCTATCTACCTTGGCTGTCTCCCCCAATTGGAGGGTAGCCGACATAAAAAAAAAGAAACAATAAAGGGATTACTTAGCTATGGGCAATGACGAGGGAGCTAGCGAAGGTTCAGATGGCACTGCTGGAGTGCCACAGCCCATCCTCCCGGCTCTTCCACAACCTGTGTCGCTTCACAACTGCCAACTCCTCCTACTGCCCCTACCACGGGGCTCCCTCGGTGATATATGCTATCTTAATTATGAGGTAAGACTGAGAAAGTTAGACTTACCATCGCTCGAAGCTAGAAAGAAGAGATGGGATATGATAACAGTTTTTAATTCCTTCACAGAAGGCAATATTTTGATGTAGGTGATTCTAAAATTAAAGGTCATAGTTTGAAACTTCGTGAGAAAACCTCTTTGAAGGAAATAAGTACCTTTTTTAGTATTGTTGATAATTGGAATTTACTAAGCGAGGAAGCAGTAAATGCTAACTGCATTCATAGATTTTTTGCCCGATGATAGAGGCTTAAAGGCTTCTAAAGCTCGCACTTAAATCTTCAAGCAACTTGTGTTAAAGAATCAATTCTGGACGAAAAGAATGAAACTCTTCAACTGGGATATTCGATGAATGATGTTTCTTCAAGACCTCTATGTATTTTGCAGTTTTCTCCGATGCCTTTCATGGTTATATAAATATCAGGAGATTTCCTTCCTTTCCTTCATATATATATATATATATATATATATATATATATATATATATATATATATATATATATATATATATATATATATATATATATATATATATATATATATATATATATATATATATATATATATATATATATATATATATATATATATATAT
>JAXCGZ010000484.1:30000-64012 GCA_037179515.1 Halocaridina rubra | reverse complement strand
ATCTGGACAAGAAAAAAAGGTTTCATTATTTTAGATAATAAAATAACCATCCCTATATTTTTATTTTTTGCATTTTTTTGTATTGAAAATATTTAAGATAGTTTGTGAAATTTGATTTCTTGGGACCTCTGTAGCTCAGTGGTAGAGCTTGCGAGTCGGGAACTGACAAGCCTGACAATCGCGGGTTTGATTCCCTCGGGGGCGTTAGGAAGGGCATCCAACCTTAATCAACCTTATAGCTCCAAGGTGTCTGTGTCCATTCCCATTCATATTGGGAATAATTGTTGCGTACAAAACGGTAAAATAAAGTGAATTGTATGAAAGAAAAAGCATCTCTATTTCTTCGTATTAATATATTATATAACTTTCATATTTCGACTCCTGGCTTATAGCAACATTTAATTTTTGTATCGTTACTCTAAAGTAGCACAATTGGGTTTCGGCCTGATTCTTAGGCCGCTTTCACACCAAAGCGGCACATCGCACGTGGCATGCCACGTGGAACGCCAGTTGAAAACGAACATGAGGAAATATATGAAATCTTTCACAAAGAAGTGGCGTGAAACGTCCCATGTGCCACGTGCGACCACTTCTGGGTGAAAGGTTTCATATATTTTCGGATGTTCATTTTCAACTGGCGTGCCACGTGCCACTTTGGTGTGAAAGCGGCTTTACACATGCGTACGTAGAATACTTCTAGGGAGCTCATTTTGCAAATGGCTCTGCTCTGCTCTTTCCTTTTGTGTACTCAGTCTACCTGCTAAGTTGACGGGGGTTATGAGGCTACATGCAAAATTCTTTTCTTCAGATCCTAATGCTAGGCTCATTTTGAATTTGCCTCTGGCCTACTCTTTCCTTTTGTGTACTCAGCTTACCTGCTAAGTTGACCATGGTTATGAAACAACTTACTTGATTTTGATTTAAATGTTTATTTCGAATTTATTGTTTATATAAGTAACCGAAATTCATTATATGCAGTGAACTAAACTTAAAAAGTCATTTGCAGCAGCAGAATAAAAATGAGAATGCTTATGAAAACAGAAAAGAAGAAGAAAATGCCTTGGTGACATAAGTCGAACCCCTTTAAGATAACTTAATTACAAGAGACATAAAATAAGCTAAATTAAATTTATGTGTTCTGACTTTGGAAATACATACCTTGATATGTTGAACTCGTGTCTATTTACAGATCTTCCCGGAACTTACTTAATTAGATGTGTTGAACTCCCGTCTATTTATATTTATTTCCAATGCTTACTTAATTAGTGTCTACGCAATTAACTGATAATATGCTAGATAAGAAATACTTCAACAGTTAGTTTTATTATTATTATTATTATTATTATTATATATATATTATATATATATATATATATATATATATATATATATATATATATATATATATATATATATATATATCTTAAAAAACTATTTTTTTTTCACGCTCGAGTGTGTCTACATAATTAACTGATAATATGCAAGATAAAAAATGCTTCAACAGTTAGTTTTAATATATATATATATATATATATATATATATATATATATATATATATATATATATATATATATATATATATATATATATATATATATATATATATATATATTTTTTTTTTTTTTTTTTTTTTTTTTTTTTTTTTTTGGTGGTTGATCTTAAAAAACTTTAATCTTTTTTTTCTCAAACGTTCTTAATTATCATAAGCGACTTTAGTGCTCATTAATAAGTAAATAATCAATATTATTATTATTATTATTATTATTATTATTATTATTATTACATTTTCTTTTACTAGATTATAAAATTTGTTTGTTCCAAATTCGCACCACTTCTCTTTAAGTATTTTTCGGTTTGAATATTATTTATTTACCGCCAGACTTTTTTTTTTTTTTTTTTTAATAGTCTTAATTGGTGCTTCTCAAGAGCATTTAGCTGCCGAACTGAATGAAATGAGAGATGAAATTAGTTTTCGTTTACCTTCCAAAACATTTATATTCAACGGCCAATTAATGCGTTTTATTTTTTACTTTTGAGAGATATAAAGGTACCCAGTTAGTTCAAAATATTTTTCGAATCATTAATGTGAAATATTTCGTGGTTATTTCTATTGGTATATATAGTTTTTTTTTTTTAAGGATAATTTGTTTTTGCTGTTATTAGCATAGACTCAAAGAGGGTTTCTACATCATCTAGATCTTGTTGTTATGTTTTTAATACTAAATAATTCTTTAATCTCGTAATATTAATAAATAATGACATTGTAAATATTGTGGACCGACCATTAATACAAATGATCACCTCTAATCCATTCTAAATTCCGTAACGCAAGTTATAACCTTTCTTCATGTTCTTGCACCATTGTATATGTCACTCTTAACCTCATTTTGTTGGTTGACACAGCCAGGTTTGAATTTGGGAATTTATTCTGGATGCCCTTCCTAACGCCCCGCTATTCTTCTTCTTGGCTATCCCTATAGGTGGAGATTGCTGGCCTTTGCTTCGTTATCTATGAACATCAAGTGGTCCATAGAAAGCAAAAACGCTTGCGCGTGTTTGTTTAATGCGCACGCGTTGTTGCACACGGTGCTTTTTAATCAATCAGTTGATTCCATTAGCAAACCACCAAGAAGATTTTAGAGATGATGGATATGTCATACCTTTCATCCGACTTTTCAGCCGTTGAGTTCAGTTACTTTGTCTCTTTGGTCAGCCGTTGAAGGCTTGAAGGTTGGGTCATTCTGTACCTGGACCCGTCATCAGTGCCCCTTCCATCATAGGTGACCCGGTCATGTAATCATGTTAACCTCCTTACCACATCAAGGTGATGATACCCAGAGTAGGAATAATAAATGATGTTTTTTCCGGTAATATATCTGGTAGTTCTAAAATCATACACTACGCATAAGACTCACGTATCCAGTATTTTAAACGCCATTTCTATTAAATTTCCAATATTGGTGTCCGTAATTCGAGACAGTTTCAACTCAATATCCAATCCTCTTTCAACGCTATCAAATGTTATTTGCTTTTTTTTTTTTTACATCGATATTAAATTCCTCGTATTTCAGTATGTATTTCGCTGTGTCACGGAATGTATGTAATATCTATATCTATCTGTTTATCAATCTGTCTATCTGTCTATCTATCTATCTATATCTATCTATCTATCTATCTATCTATCTATCTATCTATCTATCTATCTATCTATCTATCTATATATATCTCTCTCTCTATATATATATATATATATATATATATATTATATATATATTTATTATTATATATATATATATATATATATATATATATATATATATATATATATATATATATTATATATATATATATCTGTCTCTATCTATCTATCTATCTATCTGTATATATATATATATATATATATATATATATATATATATATATGTGTGTGTGTGTGTGTGTGTGTGTGTGTGTGTGTGTGTTTGTGTGTGTGTGTGTATGTGGGTGGGTGTGTATTTTGTATATATGTGTCTAAATGTATGTGTATTTATATACACACAAAGATCAGGGCCTAATCCTGGCATATTTCTAGGTCTTCATTTATTTAACTATTCTTTCAGCTTTTCCTTTTCTAGTTGCTTATCATTCTCTTATTTCTTTCACGTCCTTAAGCTTCCACTTTTTATTCTTTGCAATGTTTTCTTGGTGCCCGGGCCTGATGAAGATAATTTTCTTTGCCCGTCTCGATGTCACGTATAAAAAATAATATATTTGCATTTATGTATGTATGTATGCATGCGTATATAAGCATATAAGCAATTATGCATGCATGCATGCATGGACGAACGGACGGACGGACATACATGCGTATGTACATACATGTGTATGCAAAAATGTATGTATATATTTATGTACGCACACATATAAGTATATATATGTAATGTATGTAGATGTAGCTTACCTTCGTTCCAGTCCCAAGCTCGAATTAATGGATACGGTTACTCGGGAGTCAACAAGCCGGGTTCGATCTCAGTCGTGTGACGTTCAGATGGGCATCCAGCCTTAATCAGCCAACTCTAATAAGAATACGCATTGTGTAATAATTTCTGGAAACTAATTATGACACATAAAGCGATATTTTTTTTTTCATGATCAAAAGAACCTTTTGTAGTGACCTTATATTATTAGAATTAAATCCTTATATATCATTAACGACATCAAATACCATTTTACTTTTCTTTTTATAAAAAAAAAACTGAAGTAAGGTAAAGAGCAGTAATTATCGTCTGTAATCGCTAAATTTAACAAATTAAGGTGGAAATCCAAACACTTCCGTGTTAATTAAGAACAAAGTGAAGGAACTTCTCTAGTGTTAAGATTAACAAAGTAAAATTAGATAATATTCAATAACGTTTGAGTGCTATATGAGATAATGAATTTAACTCTTTTAGTGTTAATATTAACATATGTCGAGTATTATAAAAGCCTCATTTACTTGGATGTTAAATATTAGAAAGTGAATTAACATCTGTAGTGTTTAGTTTAGCAAAGAAAAGTTATTTAAAATGTTAAATGCATTAGTGTTAAATGAGAAAACTAACTTGTTTTTTTGTAGTCTTAATTTTAATATAGTATAGTATAATATAACCCCTGAGGGAGGGGGTAGGAATACTTCCTCCGTGTTCCCCTGCGTGTCGTGAAAGTCGACTAAATGGGGCAGAGCGAGGGGACTGGGAATCCCTTTCTCTGTACTTACTTCCCACAAAAAGCCAAAATATTTTCTTTGACTCAGCCACCCCCTCATAAGGGAGAATATGGCTTTGGTATATGAATGGATAGTATTATATATGTTATATTTGCTCGGAGATTAAATAAAAGTGAATGAATTAATATATGTAGTTAAGTTTAGCAAAGGAAAGTGTAATAAATACTTGAAATGCTTCAGACATAAATAAAAATGAGTATTTTATTTTGATTAGGGTTTTACAAAAAACAAAATGCCTAATATATACAATGAATTGAATATGATTGTTTTTGCGCTCTTGAACCCTCAGAAACAAACTCCTATGCCCGATTTCTTCAACAGTATAAACCTAGGATATCATATTGTTAGTTAGCTAGACACACAAATGGATTTCATAATCGCATCTGACGCTGTTCTGTGTATAGCTAGGATCCCGTACGGGATCCTAGGCCTGCTTTCATAAACAGTGTAAACCTAGGATACCATATTGTTAGTTAGCCAGACACACACAAATGGATTCCATAAACGCATCTGACGCGGTTGTGTGTATGGCTAGGATCCCGTACAGGATCCTAGGCCTGATTTCTTAAACATTGTAAACCTAGGATACCATAATGTTAGTTAGCTAGACACACACAAATGGATTTCATAAACGCATCTGACCCGGTTCTGTGTTTGGCTAGGATCCCGTATGGGATCCTAGGCCCGATTTCTTAAACAGTGTAAACCTAGGATACCACATTGTTAGTTAGCTAGACACATACAAATGGATTTCATAAACGCATTTGACGTGGTTCTGTGTATGGCTAGGATCCCGCAAGGGATCCTAGCCATACACAGAACCGCGTCAGATGCGCTTATGAAATCCATTTGTGTGTGTCTAGCTACCTAACAATATGGTATCCTAGGTTTACACTGTTTAAGAAATCGGGCCTTAGATAAAAGGCAAGGCCACTTAGACTCTTATTGGTTATCTCCTTGCGAACAGATCAATTAAAGAGAGAAACAATTGTAGTATTCCACATTTTAAGTGGTGCTTAGCTTTGCACTTTTTTTTTCACCTAATCCATTGCATTTAGTATTCTTTACATCTTTTCGAAGAAGTGAATGAACTGTTAGCGTTTGAGCTTTTAGCTGGAGAGAACTATTGTTTGAGGAGATTAAATCTTAGTCAAGTATCAACAATGAGGATTACTTATCAGATTCGTTTAAAGGGGTTTCTGGGTTCGGATGTTGTTCTCGGTATATATGGAGAGAGAGAGAGAGAGAGAGAGAGAGAGAGAGAGAGAGAGAGAGAGAGAGAGAGAGAGAGAGAGAGAGAGAGAGAGAGAGAGAGAGAGAGAGAGAGAGAGAGAGAGACATGTACGCCCAAGCATAAGCACACACACACAGACACACACACACACATCTATATATCTATATATATATATATATATATATATATATATATATATATATATATATATATATATATATATATATATATATATCTATCTAATACCCTCGTTTGCATCTTAAAAGCATTAAAATGCCCAACAAAAGACATCAGACAAAAAACGCCCTCATAACAGACAAACAAAAATCCACACAAAACGGCCTAGCATAAAAATGAATGCCAAGCGAATTAGGGAAAACTAAGGCAGTCCTTGCCCCTCACATTATGCTTTACATATTTTTGCCTGCTAATGTTTTTACGAGTGAGCAAACTTCAGTCTTAAAGTTCAGGCTGTGTTTTCACGTGGGAGAAAACTGTAAAGAGCAAAAATAGTGCCTAATGCTAACGGGCATTGAAGTAAAAAAAAAATAAAAGAAATCTTGAAATGAAAATGGAGGAAAAAGAGACGCACCTTTGGGGGTCTCTGATGTCAGAAATGGAAATGTTTACCAAAAATATGAGTTAGTGTTAATGTTATCTGATGAATTTGGCTACTTAGTATAACAAGATAATTATGTAGTTTTAATAAGAATAGTATCTAAATTATATACAATTAAGAAGGTGTTTATGTGGACGCGTGACAATTGGCAAAATACACAAAGCCTCTTCAGTATCTGTTTTTCAGTTTTTAAAAACTAATTTCTTGACAGCATTGTATAATTCATTTTAAAAAATCTAGAATTATTTTTTGAGCTATAAAGCAAAACTAACCCTGTTGTCCATAGAAAATGAGAAACGACCATGAGATGTATAGAAAACGGGATGCGTTTAAGAATAGAAAACGAGAGACGACTCAGAGATCGGCGTCATGTTTCTTTCGTCTTTTCGCATTTTACGTTTAAATATTTTTTCCGCAATAATGCTTTTACGACCAGTGGAGTTTGGCTCTAAACCTCAGCGAATGCTTTCATGGGAGAAAAATCAGGAGTTATGATAATGTGACTGCTTTTCTGGAAAATAATTGTACATAGTATGAGGGGAATGAGACACTACAAAAAATGCATCAACGAGGAGATAGTATGTGTATGTTTGCATGCATGCATACGTGCATACATTTTTACAAACATACATGAACGCTACCAACTACATCACAGTAGGTATAATATAACAAACAAACCTCTCATCTAACTGCTAAGCTAGGGAAGTAATGCATTCTAATGACTACTTATTTTCATTTTACTGTTCCTTCCCAATCTCACCTGTGGATTTATTTCGCATTTAATTCAAATCCAATGCTCTATTGGTATCAATAATGATCAAAGAAACTCACTATTATAAGTGATAACATGAAACATAATTTGCCATTGGCCGGGATAAGAACCTAATATACATAATTAGTTGCCAAAACCTACCAACTGCACCACCGAAGCGCCTTGGCACACTGAATATGTGTACTAGGTTCGATTCCCGACCAGGGGCAAAATATGTTTCTTGTTTTCACATATAGCCTAATAAAGTATTTATTTGAAGATACATACATACATACATACATACATACATACATACATACATACATACATACACCGTCCCACACGGGAGACTTATTAAGAAGCTGCAAGCAATGGCGACAATAGGTGGAAATGCCTTGGAATGGATAAAAACTTATTAAGAAGGAAGGAAGCAGAGGGTTAGAGTGACACACACACACAAACACACATACACACACACACACACACACACACACCACACACACACACACACACACACACACACACACACACACACACACACACACACAGCCACGCTCGATGATAATACTTTATCCACAGAGCTTTCCTTAACCTTCAACCTCCATTGACCTAGGCATCACCATTAAGGCCTCCGATGTTAAGGGAAAAAAAAAATGGAAAAAAGTTTCCTCAAAATCAATTAGGACACGTGCTCTCCAGACCCAGGTGTACGTTATGAGTATTCTTTGTGAAAACTTTTCCAAGTATCAAGGAAAGAAAATATAAAAAAAGTTATGAAAATGTTGTTTATAGACCTCTGTTTACCATTGGACATAGAGGAGTCTTTACTAAACCAAAAAGTTATATTACCATAGGTGTGTGTGCTTCTGTGTGTATAGCCACGTGCTTGTGCCAGGCTAGTAGATAAATTAGACTAGAAGAGGAATTTTTAACTTTGTGAATTCGTCTTTCTCACTGAAGTTTTACGGGAGGAAAAGAATTTTTGTGAAATAAGAAGTTCCGGTTTTACGTCACGGACTCCCTTATCAACCAAGGGCTAAGACGGTTGCCTTCTTGCGAAGGACTTGTTTTGGCAGATGTAATCCTTACGCTGAGTGCATGCCTTTGCTAACCTCAGACCGTGACGGGGCGCGAACCCTCGACCTGACGCCTCAGAGTCGGAGACGCTACCGACTGAGCCACGGCGACTACTTTGTGAAATAAGAAGTATATATATATATATATATATATATATATATATATATATAATATATATATATATATATATATATATATATATATATATATATATATATATATATATATATATATATATATATATATATATATATATATATATATATATATATATGCGGGCACACACGCACATATACACACGCATAAACACGCACACCATTCGCTTCCCTGAAAACCCACGAATTACAATTACGAACAGCGATTATTGACAGGGCAGAGAAAACGCGTGACATGACGCTGTAAACAACTGACACAATGATGCGTTTATCCTCTTTGTGTAATGAAAATAATATCATTGAGATGACGTTTCGGGTAACAGCGCTATTTGATAAACGGAAGCGAGCCCGGGCAATTAAAATAATGCATGTGTGTATCTGCCCAAAATAGTTCTGCAATTTAACGCTGCAGTTATTGATGCTGTTGCGGATAATGCAGTTGTTGCAGTTTTTTTTTTTTTTTTTTACAATATGACAGTAATTTTTTGGGGGTTGGTGTAATGACCTCATTGCATATTGAGGTTAGTTAATAGTAATTCATGATAACATTATCTCTCTCTCTCTCTCTCTCTCTCTCTCTCTCTCTCTCTCTCTCTCTCTCTCTCTCTCTCTCTCTCTCTCTCTCTCTCTCTCTCTCTCTCTCTCTCTCTCTCTCTCTCGTGTAATAACCTCATGGCATATTGAGGTTAGTTATTAGTAATTTATGATAACTCTCTCTCTCCTCTCTCTCTCTCTCTCTCTCTCTCTCTCTCTCTCTCTCTCTCTCTCTCTCTCTCTCTCTCTCTCTCTCTCTCTCTCTCTCTCTCTCTCTCTCTCTCTCTCTCTCTCTCTCTCTCTCTCTCTCTCTCTCTCTCTCTCTCGTGTAATAACCTCATGGCATATTGAGGTTAGTTATTAGTAATTTATGATATCTCTCTCTCTCTCTCTCTCTCTCTCTCTCTCTCTCTCTCTCTCTCTCTCTCTCTCTCTCTCTCCTCTCTCTCCAATAAATAGAACCATCATCCTCAATTAATAACAGTGAAGTTTTACTATGAAGGAAATATTTCTTAACTAATGAATACCAATGATAAACTCTGTTACCAATTATTAAGTTATTTTTCCCTAATGATTATTTATTAAGCTATCAATCTCTCTGGCTATTCATAGTATATTTATCTTTTCTCCATGTCTGACTCTCATTATTAACTTTTATCTCCCATTCCTGTATATTGATTAATTTACATTATTTCTATTATGCTCTAGATTCATTTTGTTATTGGTATTATTAATATATATAGATATGTGTGTGTGTGTGTGTGTGTGTGTGTGTGTGTGTGTGTGTGTGTGTGTGTGTGTGTGTGTGTATTGTACTATTATTCATTTATCTCTTTAATTACATATTAACTTACTTTTTTCTTATATATTTTCACATTTAAATCTCACTTTACATATTTCCACACTTGAATTACATCTAAAAGACCTAAATCAGAAATTCAATATACTTAAAACAGCTTTCATACAACCACGAAATTTATTGTAGGAATTATGGCCAGCATACATATATCAGCTTCAATAAATGGTAAGTTTAATTGAGCAGCGCAATGATATATAGCTAGTGAATTTCCTATTCATAGAACATTTAAAGTATTCTCTCACTCTCTTTCTCTCGTACTCAAAGTAAGGTTTTATGATGAATGAATCAGATAAATGTGATTTAGAATTCATTGCTGTTCTAGACACTGTCGGGTCGCTGGCAAGAAAAAAAAAAGGGTTCGAATGGTTTATGAGTTTTGTGACAGCAAACTAAATAGGGTTATACGACTAGGAAATGGCACAAAATAAGATGCTCTTATATTTTGGAGCTCTTTTTTGGGGGGAGTTTTTTCCTTTTGCGCTTAGTCTGTGAGCTGCTTTGTTTTTTATGTTTTTGTCTTTGTTCGTTATTTGTTTTTCATGAAATTATTAAAACGAGATACGCTTGACTTTGTTTGTTGTTTAGATATGTTTCTTGACAGTAAATAGAATTATGCGGGATTCGCTCCTGGCTCAGCGGTAGAGTATGGTAGACGGAAAGGGACGTTCTTGACAATCGCGAGTTCAAACCTACCGCGAGGCATTAGGAAAAGTATCCAGCTTGATCCCTTTATAGCCCCGCATGTCAGTGTTCACCCCCCCTTCTCATGGGGATCAATTGTGATACAGAGCCTCAAAATATTGGAATACGCGAGAAAGAAATTGCTGAAACATGTTAGTTTTGCCTTTGTTTTTAACTCTTCGATTGTTCAATTAGTACGAATAAAAATGACAGGAACAACATACGCTTCTTGTTTCGTTAATTGAGCAGGGCTGAGCAAAGACTGAAAAGAAGACTTTTTTTCTTTTTTTTAGGTCTTTGGTTGTTCTATTCTCTATTTAAAAATTAAATCGTGTTAGGCACCGTTCTTTGTGTCAAAATTAGTCCCCATTCGAATGGAGGTGGAATCAGACATCTTGGAACTGGAGAATTAGAGCTGGATACCCTGCCTAACGCCCTGCAGTGGGCTCAAACCCTCAATAATCATATCCCTACTCGCATACTGTACCACTGAACTACCCTGGCCCAAAATCACTGTTTAATATGTCACTGTTAAGGGGGGTTTACACGGTCAAACGGTTCACACGTTCGAACATCACTTCAAACACTTGTATGTCGAACCGCGTTCGACGAACCGTTTGACCGTGTAAACCCCCCTTTAGTTCCAAGTCGAATGAAGGTGGATACAGACATATGGAGTTGGGAGATTGAGCCTGGATGGATGTACGAATAGCAAAGACAGAAACAAGATAATCTTGTTTTTTTTTTTTGTTTCTTGTTCACTTTTCAGAACTTCAGAGTTATGCAAACATGAAAAGACAGACACAAGGTAAACTTACTATCTGATCTCTTCTTTGTTGTTCTGTTCTTTATATTCAAATTAGATAAAGTTATATGCATAGGAAACGTAGAAACAACATACGTTTTCTTCTTGATCTTTGCTTATGTTTCTGTTCTTCATATTCAAGTAAAATAGTGAAATCCCCTAAGGAGGGGAAGCAAGAATACCTCCACCATATTCCACTGCGTGTTGTAAAAGTCGAAAGTCGACCAAATGAGGCGGAGCAAGGGGACTGAGAATTCGTATTTTCCTCCAACAAAGAGAATAGTTTGTTGCTTTTACTCAGCCACCCCCCTTATAAAGGGGATTATATGAAATAGTGATGCAAATTGGAAATGTTAGACTAGAGATGCATTTCTTTTTGAGTTTTGTTCTTCATTTTATAATTTATCTTCAAGATGAGTAGTATTCTGTGAATACAGAAATACAAAAATATAGTTACAATTATATATTTGTTTTATAGATTTTCTTTGTCGTGGTAGCTCAGTGGTAGAATACACGAATTGGGAAGCGACTAACGCGGGTTCGATCACATCGTAGAACAATAGACATGTTGAAGCCGGTGGGGATAAAGACTGGATGCTTTTCCTATGGCCTCCACAGTGGGATCAAACCCGCAATAATTGTTTCCCGACTTACGTGCTATACCACCGTGCTACCGCGGCCTCTCAAAAACGTTTGGAAGTTTTACGTAAAGAAAAATTGCATCAAAAAATAGGTAACATTTTGCAAATTGATATGTGTTGATTTTCTTATTTTCTCTCGATGAAACAAGCGAATTGAAAAAGACAACTAAATGGGGTGGACTGAGGGGACTAGTAATTCCCTTCGTTTGTATTTTCTCTCCCAAAGACTCAAGTTTTTGCTTTGATTCAAGACATCCCCCCTCATAATGGGGATCGTGGCTATAGTACATACAGACAGATGACAATTAACTTGTTTTAAGCCTAAGACATAACACAAACATTTTTTTTTTCCTCAGAACCATAAAGGGTATGTGCACAGTTAATCTCCAAAAGTAATTTCTTCCTCTGCAAGCTGTGAATATTTAATTTCGGTAATTATAAAAACGTAATTTTTTCTTATAGAAAATTTGTTCATTCGTACGGTATTTGACAAGATAAAACTAATTTCTCCTAAAGAAACAAACTATGTTAAATATACTGAAAATAACATATTTAATCTCTTTTTCATGAAGTAAATAAGCTATTTAATCGCGGTAATTATAAAAAGTTATTTTTTCTTAAAGAAAATTTATTCGAGATAAAACTAATTTCTCCTAAAGAAACTATGTCAAATATACGGAAAATAACGTATTTAATTTTTTTTTTCATGAAGTGAATAAGCTATGTTTATAATTAATAACAAAAATTATTTTCCTTTTTGCTAAGTAGATTATATTTATTTTATATAACAATTTCTTTTTTTTTAATCCATATAAGTTGTAGTTAGGCTAAAGAACAGATACCACCTGCCATACTTAAAGAAAATAGTTAAATCTCGCTTCGAGAAACAGCTACAATATCATTTAACCCCCCCCCAAAAAAATAGCTTTTGATTCCGTGAGAATAAAAAATCTTTTACTTTGAGCCTGGTAGGTGTTCATTCACAATAAAGAACAAAAATAGATGTTAATTCCTCAAGCAAAATACATCGTACTTACGCTGAATATATATATATATATATATATATATATATATATATATATATATATATATATATATATATATATATATATATATATATATATATATATATATATATATATATATATATAATTTTTTTTTTTTTTTTTTTTTTTTTTTTTTTTTTTTACCATATTGGATTTATTTACAGGAAATGAAAGAATGTCGATACATTTCCTTATGAAAAATTTCCTTACTATTCATTTCTGATTTTCCAAAAAAATAAAAAAAATGATGGAAAAATTAATACAGATACATTTTGCTCTTTTACTTTGACCTTATGACCCGGGGAGGCCGTGGCAACTCAGTGGTAGTCCACACGAGTCAGGAAGCAACTAAAGCGATTCAGGCCCAATGCAGGCTGTTAGAGAGGGCAACTGACCTTAACCTCCCTGTTCCAACCTGTCTGTGTCCACCCTTTGGTGACTTGGGATCAGTAGTGATAAAACGGCGAACTTTGACCTTGTGACCCCAAAAAGTGAAATTCTATGACCAGTGGATACAGATACTGATGCAGAATTGCGTCCTTCTTCTATGTGAAAAATTACTAAACGAGTTATGCTCTATTTAGCAATCAGCCAATGGGAAGTATCTACGACACGGAAAGCAGCCAATCACATGGCCGTATGAGCTTAATGGGCGTGGTGTATTTGGACTTTTTTAAAGTGGTTCCGCTTTGCTCTAACGGAAATAGATGTCTTTGATAAGTATTTTAAATAAAATTCCCTTATCAAACGAAATCACTGAATCTCTCTCTCTCTCTCTCTCTCTCTCTCTCTCTCTCTCTCTCTCTCTCTCTCTCTCTCTTTGATGGATATGCTTCCAAATGTAAAATTAAAAGCTAGATAAACTTCCAAAGTCTCGAATCATGCAAGTGTGGGACGAAGGCAAAGCTTGATTACATTTCCGTGTCTGTGTATGTACTAGCTTGCGTGTACGTCAAGAGAATCAAGAAAGACTTTGAAGTAAACCAGCCTTAATTCCCCAGCTCCAACTTGCTTGAGTCCAATCCCATTGGAATGGGACTAATTGTCCCACATAAAACGGCACATGTGTAAATAACTGACTCGGACTAAGGTAGTGAGAGTTTTTTCTGATTAAGAATGGAGGTACTGCAGGTAATATAATCATGTTTTTAAAACTAACAGGCCAGTGGCAGACACGGTCCCTTCGATAGGTGCAATTAGAATGGTTTTCATATATTAGTAGCCTTATAGACATATATAAATGTGCATGCACTCCCACGAGCGCGCCCGAGATAATGAATATTGGTGGGAAAAAATAAACCGACTAGGAGACGGGGAGCTACGAACCCAGGCTTAACTTCTGAGCATAAGTACATGTAATTAGATAAACACACATACAACTACACACACGCACACAATAAGTGACAGTGGCTTGAAATATTGAACTGACTAGTAGACTGAAAGTCGCTTGTATTGAACTCATTTCCTTGAACACACGTAAATCTAATTAGGTAGGCACACACACACACACACACACACACACACACACACACACACACACACACACACACACACACACATATTCATCATAAATATTAGTAAATCAACAATGAAGCACACCAGCTGAAGCATAAGAGTTTATTCCTTTGAGAAAATGTTTTGGCAAGCGCTCAAACGCACTCACGCATACGTGTGTACACATATATAACGTTAGTCTCTGGAAGCTAATCATTCCGATCATCAGTATTCTATAAGCAAAGTGTCGCATTTAGCAGAGGGCTAAAGTCTAAGAAGATTAAACAAACAAAAAACAAATTACATCTTTGCCAAATTCTTTCAGTCTAACGCCATTTTCTACACCTGTTTTTCTTTCTCCCCAGCCATATATTTCATAGTTAAGAAAAATTGCTTATAAATATCACTAAGTCAAGTGGTAGCCATGGTAGCTCGTTGGTAGAGCACTCAAGTTAGGAAGCGATGACCTTGGCCATCCGCATGTTCGATCCGGCCACTGGGTGTTAACAAGGGTATCTACCATTAATCCCCCTCCTCAAACCTGTCTGTATCCACCCTCACGCGAATGGGGACTAATTATGACTCATAAAGCTACAAAATAAATCGCCAAGTGAAGTGCCATTTCGATTGAGAAACTCAGAGTTCCTCTTGGAAATGGGAAAATAAAAGATACTTTAGACTGATTCTCCCCATTTGAATTGGAAGACAAATGCAAAAAAAAAAAGTAATTGATTCTAGTACAGTTGAAAGCAATATCAGAGGGGGAAATGGGATACCGATATTGAGGAAATCTTATGATTGCCATAATATCTATCTTTTAGATAGATATCATGGCTTCTAATGATAATGCCAAATCTGGAGATTAGGATAGGTTAATATAAAAGCTAAAAGAGAGACATAGATACTGAATCTCTGAATAGGATATGATTATGATCAGGAATTAACTTAATACTATAGCGATCTCTTTAGACATTCTAGTTCTTATATTGCAGCACATGGAAGATTGCATGTATACCTGTTTCCGAAATGATTCTTTTCCCAAAAAGAAAGAGATGTCATTATTGTTTTCATTTTCTTATTACTAATAAAGAATTTGATTATTATTTTTTTTTACTGAATCAAACCACGTGGCTAATAGAATACCAGATCCCATCTTCTTTTTCTTTTTCTTCTTATTCTTCTTCGTCTATTTCCCTTCTCCTTTTTGTACTAGTTTCTTCTATCGTTTATCCTTTACCTTTTTTAATTTTCTCTTATTCGCCTTCATTTCCCACTTTTTATTTTTCTATATCAGATCCACTCTGCGATTGTTTTTCAGCTACTTTTACTTCCTATTATACTCTTGAAATTACCCACCCAAAAACTACGCATTTTTTTTAAGCTTGAAATAAACCTCTCGAAAAGTACGCAAACTCTTTTGCCTTGTAAGTTTGAAAAAATCCCCCCCCCTTCAAAAAAAAGTCCGCAAACCTTTTTGCCCTGTAACTTTGAAAGAAGCCCCCCCCCCCAAATGTCCGCAAACCTTTTTGCCTTGTAAGTATGAAAGATCCACCCCCCCCCCAAAAAAAAAAGTACGCAAACTTTTTATGCTTTGAAAGCTTGAAATAAATTGCCCGAAAAGTCTGCAAACTTTTTTTTTCATGTAAGATTGAAAAAAAATCGCTCGAAGAGTCAGCGATTTTTTTTCCTTGTAAGCTTGGAATAAGTTCCCCGAAAAGTTCGCGAACTGTTTTGCCTTGAAAGGTTGAAATAGCTCCCCCGAAAAGTCCGCAAACTTTTTTTCTCTTGTAAGCTTAAAATAGCCCACCTAAACAGTACACCTTTATATTCTTGTAAGCTGAAATAGCCCCAAAAGTCCACAAACTCTTTTTTGTAAATTTGAAATTACCCACCCAAAAAGAAAACAACTTCCATTTTTATTCTTGTAGGCTGAAAATAGCCCACCCAAAAGTAGGCCAATATGCATCCGGAAACCATTTCCCTTCCGTTCCTCCCGAGAGATTACGAGGAGAGCTCAAAGAACATGTTTATGACGTCCACCAAAGGTTTATTTTCGACCTTCCGCAGAAGTTTATTTCCAACCTTCCGAGTTTCTGATGAGCGGACATTTTCCAAGAGAAACATAGCCTAGGCGGATCCAGAAGCACAGAAGATAGCCTCATTTTTTTTCTTTCTTCTTCTTCTTCTTCTTCTTCTTCTTTCTTTCTTTCTTTCTCTCTTTCTTTCTTTCTTTTGCTCTATTTTTTATTTGCTAATGCTTTTCCGATTTATTTTTGTTGGTTTCTTTCATCATTTATTATCTGTTAATGTCTAATCTTTTGTTAATGATTCATTTCGTGTTCTATATTTTTTTATACATTCATTAATTCATATATAATTTGTTCCTTATATAATTGTGCTATTTCTTTTAATTTATATTCTTTATTTTTTAGTTTATATTCTCACTCTTATTTCCTTAAATCATGCCTTTTCTTTTATGCAAATTTTTTTTTTTTTTTTTGTATTCTGTTTCACGTATTTGAATAGTTTAATTATTCTTTTTTTATTATTTATTCTCTTCATCTGGTTTCCCTTATTTTATTTTATAACTTTTAATATTACACTCTTTATTTCTCTTCATTTTTTATTCATTCATTTTATTTTTTATTCTTATTTCATACCTTTTGCATTTTATATTTTGAAGGAAATGCAAAGTTTGACTTGTTTTTTTGTTTTTTTTTTTGGTAACAAATTTGCATTCGGGTCACGAGAAATAGTGGTTTCGACATTTGTTTATGCATATGTGTTCTTATTTTTTTTCCTCCGTTTAAATATTTACATATGCGTTCGCATGAATGCAGCTCTGCTTCGGAGAATTTTTTTTTTCAGATTTTCTTTTTGATCAAATCTTTTTTTTTATGTTTCTCTTTCTAAGTCTTTCTGCAAATGAGCCTTCTTATTAATTTTTCTATATATAGTTTCTAGAAACTTTGTCTGTGCTTTGGATAAGGTATATATATATTTTTTCCTCTATATTTATTGTTTTTTTTCGGTGCAATATTTGTTTTCCTTCTAAACCCTTCTGCAAACGTACCTCAAGTTTTTTCCCGGTATATTTTTTCTTATAAATTTACCTAAACTATGCGCACTTAATGTTGGAATTTTTGATGAATCAGTGTAATTAAGCAATTTTATGGTTTCCAATTTGCTCTGTTAATTTACTAATACCTTTTCATGATACCGGAATTATTAATTATATTTTTAGAGGGTTAAAAAGTCTTACCTGTGAAAAAAAAACATACACTTTTAGAAGCAAGAAATCCAAACGAAGGTATTTAATAGAAATTATTTGACATTACTATTACTTACGAGATTTATTTAACCACACAGATTTTATTATTGCTTTATCCTATGTTTCTAATAATATTAATAGTTGAAGTTATTATTTCATCAAAAGAGCCAGACGATTAGATGGAAAGATTTTTTGTTTGTTTGTTTTTCTTACTGTTGTACGTAGCGTTTTCACAATTACTTCCTTTTTCACTATTTCTTATCATCGCCCATGATGAATCTAGTGACATTCTCTCTCTCTCTCTCTCTCTCTCTCTCTCTCTCTCTCTCTCTCTCTCTCTCTCTCTCTCTCTCTCTCGAGCTAGTGGAGCATGAGCAGTTCTTAGGGAGGCCACCTACATCTTCAAAGCTTAATTTCATATGTGAATAAGTGTGATTTGTGCTTTGATTACAATGTATAATTATTTATTTGCAAGTCAGTGCTTAATTTCAATTTTTTTTTTTTTTAATGTGTAACACCTGGGCAGGTCATAAAACAAAAATAAAACTGCCCTCATCGGGCTTGGGCACGAAGAAAACCTAGAGAAACAGGGATGGAGAATGCAGTGACTTGTCAGATGTTAAGATATGATAAGAGATATGTAACGAATATCCAAGCATATTCAGTGATGTAGGCATAGTAAAAGAACCGTGACTGAAGGATGACTTAGCTTCTGACTGTCTTGGACAGCTCAATTCAAGTCTATAAGACCTTCAGCTGTAGTATTGCAACGGGCGAATGGTGCCATGGGCCGATGGTGCCATGGGCCAACCTACCTTAAATAGAATTAATAATGGGTTTTGAATGTGCCTTATAAAGATATTATTATCACCATTACACAATTATGAAGGGAATTGGGCCATAATTATTTAGAGATGCTAAAAAGAAGGCCATGGGCATAAAAAGGTTGAAAACCACTGGGCTAGAGAGTTAATAGTGGAGCGAAAACCTCAGCCTCGTTCCGTTAAGTAAGCAGAGATAGCAATTAATCAGATTTACCCAATTACACGACGACTGCGGTGACACAGTGGTAGAGCATACGAGTCGGGAAGCGACTAGCGCGAGTTCGATTCCACCACAGGGCGTTAGGAAAGGCATCTTCCCCCAGCTCCAACGTGTATGTCCACAACTTTTCGAATGGGATTAATAGAGACAAACGGTGCACCCAGTTTTAAAAGGTTAATTTGTGTATTTTCTTTGTCTTTTTTTATATATGACTAAATATACTTAAGGATATATATACATTCGCTCCTAAAAGTACTGGTACCCCACTGGAATATCTTGATTCATTCCTTTGAATGCAGTTGAAATTTAACAAAATGGAAAACATATAACTGAATTAATTCTCCATAACTAACCAGAGAAAGTACAATATTTTTGTTATTTTTTCTCTCCTTCATGCAATGCCTTTTCTTCTAAATTGAAGATAACCAACAAGAAGTAAGAAAATATCCTTTCGAAAAGGATCTCTGTGGCTTTTAAACCTGAGAAAGCAAAAGAATTTTTTTTCTGAAATTCTTTTTTTTTTTCAATGCGAAGCTAAAGCAATTTTTTGGACAGTTTTGTATGACAAATAGTCCCCATTTAAGTGGGGGTGGACACAGACATTCTGGATATAGAGGATAAATGCTGGTTGCCTTTCCTAACGTTCCACAGTGAGATCAAGCAAGTTAGTTTCTCTTGATAATGATCACTATTGTTCATAAATGATAAAAAAAAAAATCATACATTTCCCAGATGTTTGTGGAATGACTTTTCTCTTTTAATGAAATAGAAATTTTTTAGTCTCAAGAGAAATAAATAATAAATAATAAACGATCACATTAATGTAAGTACGGCCATTATACGGAACAATGAAAAGCCACTTTGTAAGCGAATAAGGTTTTAGAGAGATTGAATCAATATCGAATTATTATCGTTATTACTGGCTGTTAACAATAATGATACGCATCCTCGTTGTCGAAATTGTGTCTCCGGTGTCAATTATTGGTAAATCTTATTTTGTTCAAGGGCATCATTATTATCATTATCATTGTTGTTATTATTATCATCATCATTATTATTATTTTTTTTTTTATGTCGGTTACCCCCCAAGTAAAGGGGGAAACAGCCAAGGTAGGTAGATAGATAGAATTATTGTTATTATTATTATTATTATTATTATTATTATTATTATTATTATTATTATTATTAGTAGTAGTAGTAGTAGTAGTAGTAGTAGTAGTAGTAGTAGTAGTAGTGAATAATTATAACAAGAAAATATCCACTAAATACGTTAAGGGTTTGACGTTTCGAGGTCATGCTTTTTAGCGTATGAATTCAAGGACAGTGTTGACATGTCCTTGAACGTCGTGACGGCAGGAGGCAGGCATCTCAGGAGAGAGAGAGAGAGAGAGAGAGAGAGAGAGAGAGAGAGAGAGAGAGAGAGAGAGAGAGAGAGAGAGAGAGAGAGAGAGAGAGAGAGAGAGAGACTTTATCTCCCATTCACGTGCTTTGAAGGCCATGATTTTTTATTTACGTCTTCTTTTCTCGAGATATAGTAGACATCGTAAATGACATACATAAATAGACACCGAATCAGCGCTCCCAACCACCCTTACACCTTCGATGGGGGAACAGCATCAGTAGTTAATTACGAATGCTAACTCAATCCATAGTTTTAAGCTCAAGTATGAAAAGTATCACTAAATACAAAATGGAACCGACTAGGAGACGGGAAGTTACGAGTTTGGGACTATTTCCCGTGAGCGCAATAAGGTTATAACCATTACGACAGTTCGATGTTTTCTTTCAGTTACGGTTCTCTTTCTATGCCTACATCAATAACGAATATTCTTGGATATTCGTTACACATTTCTTATTGTCCCTTCACATGTAACAAGTCACAATTCTCCCCATCTCTGTTTCTCTCTGTGTTTTCTTGGTGCCCAGGCCCGATTAGGGTAGATTTATTATTATTTTTTTTTGCGTGTCCCGGTGTCACAATCATAAAAAGAATTAATTACGAGTTTTCTCCAGTGTTCAATTAAAACCCAAATAAAATGCAGTTGGCGGCGAGAGAGCTGTGTATGTGCGTGTGTGTGTGTGTGTGTGTGAGTTACAGCAGAGTAACCTTCCTTTTTCTACATCTTCCTCAACCAACTCTTCTCATTTTCTACTCATCCTTCCCCACCTTTGTTGTTGGCTTGCTTGGACATACTCGTGTATGGATGAAAAATATTCCCCCTCATGGATAAACCGAAGTTTTTAGTATTTTTTGTGATATTCAGTTTTATTAAATTCTTGAAAATGTAATTAGCGAATTATTATTATTATATATATATATATATATATATATATATATATATATATATATATATATATATATATATATATATATATATATATATATAGTGTGTGTGTGTCATCGCGTGACAGGTTATTTTGTATTTGGATCTAAAACATTATATGGGGACTTGTTCACAGGCACTCCCTTGTATGTATAAATCGGCATTACTGCCTCACTTAAAAATTACATATGCAGTAGCGTTGCATTAATAGGTTAACTTTAGAATAAAGAATTTTCTGATGCATTAACATATTAGTTATAATGATATTAATAATATTGATAAATGCTTTTAATACTCATTGTATATGGTAACTAGTTTGTTTATTCAAAATTTAAGATACTCGAAGAACACTTACAAAACACTGTATAAATCACATTACTTCATCATCTGTTGCTGCTTTGAAATGTGAGCTTAGTTCACAGTATACAAGTATGCAATCAGAGGGAATTTGTTTCATATGTGAATTTATGAAGAAAAGATGAGACCTACTTTTGTACAGAAACCACATTCACAATATTTGTTTGTATTGCTCATGGATTCTTGAGAGAATTTTTCCTACAAATCGTAATTAGTAAACTTAATAGTGTGACCGGCAGTTAAGGCTATATATTTTCCGTGTGGTAGGTTGGCCTACGGCACCAGCCGCCCGTAATGATGACGTACGGTGTTATTCTAAGACTATACTTATTCTATAGGTAGCGAGGTCGGTGATAACAGATATGCATCGTCGGATTAATCTTATTTATTTAGATATAAACTTATTTTACACCTCAAAGCTCCCCATCTACAACTCACAGTTCCCCGCCCCCTTAGGGAAAGCTTCTCAGAGATCTTAGTGTCGTATGAGTTCTGTATTTTAAATAAGTGTAAAGAAAGTGATATAGAAATAGGCCACGTGGTTTGAGAAAGTCAAGTGTTGTAACATATTCACCATGTATTTTCTTGGCTGTAGGGTGTTTTGACAATTAGATATATTGTTATGCCTTAGGCCTTTCACATGTAGGAGCCAAGTGCGGTAGAGGTCGAAGTTGCTCAACTAGTTCCTAACATTCTCACGAGTAACATCTATATGTACGTACGTACATGCACCTGTGAAAACACTTGTAGGCCTACTTGATGCCCCACCTAAGAACCCCACATCAAGGAGGAGAGTTCCTCCAGCTGGAAGCCTATTGGCAGTCTGTCCAAGCCGGCCATGCCCTGTCATCTTAGTAATACAAGACAGTAATGGTTAGTCGTTCACAGAGAGTCAGTTGGAAGTTAGAAATCGATTGGGGCAGAACTAAGATCTCTGAGAAGTTTCCCCTAAGGGGGCCGGGAACTGTGAGTTGTAGACGGGGAGCTTTGAGGTGTAAAATAAGTTTATATCTAAATAAATAAGGTTAATCCAACGATGCATATCTGTTATCACCGACCTCGCTACCTATAAAATAAGAAAAGCCTTAGAATAACACAATACCTTCAGTGATACTACAGCTGAAGGGTACTTTGGACCTAAATAGGACTGTCTAGGACAGTTCGATGCAAAGGCTTCCTTCAGTTACGGTTCTTTTTCAATGCCTACATCAACACCGAATGTTTCTGAGTATTTGTTACAGATCTCTTATTATCCAATCACATCTGACAAGTCATCATACCCCCGTCTCTGATTCTCTTTAACGTTTCTTCGTGCACAGACCCGATGAGGGCATATATATATATATATATATATATATATATATATATATATATATATATATATATATATATATATATATATATATATATATATATATATATATATATATATATATATATATATAATTTTTTTTGCCCGTCCTGGTGTCACAATAAAGAAAGTAGTAGTAGTAGTAGTCCTGTTCCACTAGTATTTTGGAAATTGATCTATGTATTTGTCTCAGAGTCTATGGCCAGAGCATCTTCCTTGTGAGGGTATAGCAAGAGCTGTGTAAAGAATAATCCAAACTTTTCAGTCTAGATTTAGACACAGGGATAGAACCGTAATTGTGCTTATGTTGTACTGTAAAAAAAAAAAACAGCCAATATAAGATTGTTAGAGATGTTATTAAGTTTTTCAATTTCTTGCAGTTTTACAATAGGGCTAGTGTGAGTCTGCCTTTTCATCTTTTTTTTTTTTTGTGAACATTGGAAGAATATGGAATTGGTATATTGCTCTCTTTGTTTATATTTTGAAGAACATTACCTTAAAATTTAAATTATTTCCCTGAATTGCAGAATTTGCATGATGTATATTTTTTTTATTTATGTTATATATATATATATATATATATATATATATATATATATATATATATATATATATATATATATATATATATATATATATATATATATATATTTATATATATATATATATATATATATATATATATATATATATATATATATATATATATATATATATAACTGGTTATTTATTTTTTTCCTTCTATCATATAGTAGAGAAGAAACGTACAACTGTTCTGCTTTAAACTGTAAATTGTTGATGCCAGTGTCTTTATTTACGATTGCTTTGTCACTGTACTCTGAGTTTGAATATGAATATTTGTTCTCTCTTTTTATATTTATAGTGTTTGCAATGAAAGGCAGAGTTTATAAAAGATTTACTCTTTCTGTGCACAGTTTTTGTATAGTTGCAAAGCATAAAAAAAAAATTCTCTCTTTACTTATTCTGAAAATCTATAGAGCCCAGAAACAGTTTGCTCTATCTTTGCATACACACGAGTGAGTAGAGCTAGCAAATAGATATTGAAAGCTAGGCTATACTTGACACTGCTTATTTTACCCTTTCCGGACCAGAAAAACTGCCCATTCTTCCCTAGTCATTTTTTTCCTTTACATTTTATTATGACTGTTATATTCTCCTCGCCACAAAACCTGTATCCAATCTCCTAAAATCTCTCTCTTTGCTCCCATTTTGTCATCCTTTATTGCGTCTGTTTTCTTTAGGAGGCCCCCTTTGCCTTTGGTGATACTCTCTCTGTAATTCAATTGTAGCGTTCCCTGATGATAGGACCGAGTGAGATTCCTCGTTGTTTGTGGAACTATTTCCCAAACATAGCACCAGATGGTTTGCTCATCACAGAATGCCAACGCCAAGACAGATTTACACGCTCAGCGTATGTTTTGCATTGGAGGAGAATCTGGTTTGCTTGCATGTGGTCTCTAATCCTCCGTATTTTGCTTTGAGGCACTGGTGTGCTTGCGTGAGTTCTGTAATGCTTTGTGTTTTGCTTCCTGATTCCACGTCTTCATTTGCCTGCAGATGCAGTAGTTATGCGTTTAATGTCCGTTATGTAATGTGCTTTTGCTTACTATACACACATCATCTTCATGTGCTCGAAAATGCAGTATTTACTTGTTTAAATCTGTACTGTAATGAAATACAGTCTTGCGTCTTATTCCCACATCGTCTTGTGTGCTGAGAGATATTGCATTCAATCGCTAAAAATACATTATGTAATAAGGTACTGCTTCCAGCTTTAAAAGTAAAAAGGAAGTTATTGTTTGTAGGTACTTGAGGGTAGCCGTTTCAGTTTCCTTATGGACTTCTAACTTCAAAAGTGTATAATATCTGTTGGCCCAACCCTTAATTTTATCCTCAAAAGTATTCAGGTCATATTGTAATAATTCGTAATATTGTAGCATCATCACATGATCTTTTCAGAATTTTCATTTAATGCATCAACCTTAGTTTATATATATATATATATATATATATATATATATATATATATATATATATATATATATATATATATATATATATATATATATATATATATATACATACATACATACATACATACATACATACATACATACATACATACATACATACATACATACATACATACATACATACATATGTATATGTATATGTATATGTATATGTATATGTATATGTATATGTATATATATATATATATATATATATATATATATATATATATATATATATATATATATATATATATATATATATATATATATATATATATATATATATATATATATATATGTATGTATGTATGTATGTATGTGTGTGTGTTTTGCGTGTGTGTGTGTATGTGTGCGTGTGTGTACACACACTAATATACAGTCTGAAAGATCTCAGCACACTTTCACTTTTCCTTCGTAGCAAACCTCTATTCAGTGTGATTGGTGTATATAGAACAGGTACAGTGAGAAATGAGGACATGAGGTAGAGAACAGTTGTTTGAAAATAAGCTGTCAAATAAGTTAGATCAGAGAGTATTGAGTTGGCTTGGACACAGGGAAAGGATGAGTGATGAACGACTGATAAAGAGAGTGTAGAGTGCAGAAGTGGTTGGAGTAAGGCCAAAAGGGAGACACACCATGAGATGGATGGATGACGTGAAAAGACCATTGGGTGCACGTGGAATGTCTGTTTAACAGGGATGAGAGCATGCAAGAGATAGGAATGAGTTGAAGAAAATTGTTGTTGCTACCCCTGACGAAAGAAGCCGAATGGTCTGATGATGAGCAACCGTTCAGTATGAATATACCTACCAGTCTGTAATTTATACAGCTCAACTATCAAATACTTTATGATGGGAAGTTGCATGGTAAGTTCATATTTTAATCGAAGGAGGGCTACCTCCACTTGCTTGTTTGCTGACTCTTCCCCATTTAATGTTCTCTGAGGAGAACCAAGGTATGTATCTTCAAAGTTGTTGAGTAATTTGTTGTCGTAGTTCTTAGATATTTAGGAGAAGGTAGTAATTATATTAGCTTTAACGTGAATCTGGATCAGTGTTATGCTGATTAGTGAAACCTAGTCTAACGAGAGAGTTATGCATAGTTTGGGATATGTGTAAGAAAAAATCCTTTCTTTGAATATCAACGAATAAATCCTTCATAGCACTGTGCACAGTTTGTTAGAATTCTCAGGCTAAAGATAGAAGTGGGCCTCAACTGAGACAAAGGCCCGATTTCTTAAACAGTGTAAACCTAGGATACCATATTGTTAGTTAGCCAGACACACTAATGGATTTCATAAACGCATCTGACGCGGTTCTGTGTATGGCTAGGATCCCGTACGGGATCCTAGCCATACACAGAACCGCGTCAGATGCGTTTATGAAATCCATTTTTGTGTGTCTAGCTAACTAACAATTTGGTATCCTTGTTTACACTGTTTAAGAAATCGGGCCAAAGGCTATCGTCTGTTGGTAAGGATTGTAGGTCTAGTAACTGAGTCGTTTGGTAATATTGAGTAGATAAGCTTTGTTGCGCTTGTTTTGATTAATTTTTTTTATCAACTCTTGAACTTATACTCATTCCATATTAGGAGCTCGTTCTCCTTGGTTCCAATTATGTTTGGCTGATGGGAGTCCATTATTAAAGGAGAAAGAAAAAAAATGGCTAAGCCAGACACTGGATAGATTGGAAGGGGTAGAAGAGTCTATTCAAGACCATTAAAATGACATACTGTATATACCAGGCCATAGTGGTTCTCACTAAGCTTTCAGGGATAAAAAAAGAAGAAGAAGACATATTGCTACTTTTTAATGGCTTTTAGCAGTGTAGCAATTAGAAAAGAGTTGCAATGACAGTGACTCCTTGATATAAGTAATAAGTTACTCTTCTCTTCTATTGATAACAAATTATAATTCTTTGAGATGCCAAACATATTGTTAGTCAGATAAGGTATTTTTGTGATTAAAACAAGAGTAGGAAAAGAAAATATGAAGACTAAGAGAGAGATAGAAAATGAACTGTGGGAGACAGAGGACCTTGTATTCCTTAATTGGATAGAGTCCAACCATCTTCAAGATATAGAGTAAAAATCAATTGAATAAGGGAGAAAGAAAATATGAACTCTGGGAGGCAGAGGACGCTCTTCTCCTCAACTGAATAGAACCCACCCATATAAATTAATATAGAAAAAATAAAGAAAGATGTATTTAGGAACATAACGTTGTAAAAATATCTTTTAAAAATTATGGCAAAGACTGAGATAGCAGAGAGAGAAAAGAAAATAGAAGGAAGAATGACTTTAATATAAAATAAATAAATACATATAAATAATGAGATAGAAGTCATGATGTCAGAGAAATGAGAGAACTGATGAAAGTTATAGCAAATAAAAAGGAAATTGAATACATGTAAATACAAATAAGGTAAAAGACAAGATAGCGGAGGACTGTGAAAGTAAAAAAAGGAAAAACAAATAAAAGGCAAAAATCTTTACATAAATATGTTAACAATGGTTGCCTATATTGACAGCCATTTATTATACCTTCCCTAGAAAAGGTATTTCTTTATAGGGCCAAGGAAATGAGACCAAGGAATATGGGGCAATCTGAGAGAGAGAGAGAGAGAGAGAGAGAGAGAGAGAGAGAGAGAGAGAGAGAGAGAGAGAGAGAGAGAGAGAGAGGATTATTATATGATACTCTCCCATATATATATATATATATATATATATATATATATATATATATATATATATATATATATATATATATATATATATATATATATATATATATATATATATATTGAGAGAGAAGGTAACTCTGGAACATATATATGTGTGTGTGTGTGTGTGTGTGTGTGTGTGTGTGTGTGTGTGTGTGTGTGTGTGTGTGTGTGTGTGTGTGTGTGTGTGTTTGTGTGTGTGTGTGTGTGTGTGTGTTGTGTGTATATATGTGTATATGGAATTGAATTTGGTCAATCCAAGTGAAGAGCTGAACGACCTTTGCTCCCCATTGTTCATTTTCTCATTCTCTGCATTTTCTTCGTTCTCCCCTTGGAGCCCGGGACAAGAATACCGCCTCCATGTTTCCATGTGTATCATAAAAAGTCGACTAAATATTGTAGTTTTCTTCGCCATACCCCTACATGGGGATTATGGATCGTGTATAGAGATAAATATAAAATTCCGAATAATAATAATAATAATAATAATAATAATAATAATAATAATAATAATAATAATAATAATAATAATAATAATAATAATAATAATAATAATATAAAGAAGAAGAATGAAAAGAAAAAGAAGAAGAAATAGAAGAAGGAGAAGAAGAAGAAAAAGAAGAAGGAGGAGAAGGAGAAGAAGAAAGATATATTTAGTGAGAGAGAAATATATATGCAAGACTAACGACTTTCGTGAAATCCTCTCGGAGTTAAATTCGAGACTCCAATCCTTATATCATGTTATAAAAGAAATAGGATTTGGGACAGCAAATCTCCCTCTAGAATAGGATGTCATAAGTACGTACATGCATTTATACATAAATACATACATACATACATACATACATATAAATGCTACATGTATTCATACTTTTAAGGAAAGAAAAAGCCTTCCAGGAGATAGGGAGTTACGAGCACAGGGCTCGTTCACGTAAACACAATTAAGCTCATGCATACATACATACATACATACGTGCGTGCATACATACATACATACATACATACATACATACATACATACATACATACATATAAAATAAAATCCAGCCAAATATCGAAAAACTGTTGATAGCATTTCCACTCCATGTTAAAAGATTAAGTCGCCATCAATAGACTCAAAAAATAGAATGAAATAAAAACTAAACAAAAGACACATAAAATCCGAAGCACTGATATAAAAATCACCAGGGCCTAAGCCATCAGCTCTTCTATCTGTTAGTTTCAGTTTTTTTTATAATTATATAATTGAATAAAAGGACTTTGCTCTGGATCTACGTAGAGGAAAATATAAAATTTTGCCGATTTTTTGTTAAAACTGGATAATGTTTGGTTTCATGGGAACGATACGCTATGGTTTAGAAATATAATGGAAATTGTTTTCAGTTAAAGCATTAGAGTAAATGTATACTGTATTTTCGAATATATATATATATATATATATATATATATATATATATATATATATATATATATATATATATATATATATATATATAATATACGTATATATACACACACACACATATATATATATATATATATATATATATATATATATATATATATATATATATATATATATATATATATATATATATATATATATATATATATATATATATATATATATATATATATATATATATATATATATAAATTATATATATATATATATATATATATATATATATATATATATATATATATATATATATATATATATATATTATATATATATATATATATATATATATATATATATATATATATATATATATATATATATATATATATATATATATATATATATATATATATATATATATATATATATATATATATAAATTATATATATATATATATATATATATATATATATATATATATATATATATATATATATATATATATATATATATAGTGTGTGTGTGTGTGTGTGTGTGTGTGTGTGTGTGTGTGTGTGTGTGTGTGTGTGTGTGTGTGTGTGTGTAATTACATAATTGTGCTTACCGAAAAGAGCTCCAAGCTCGTAACTTCCCGTCTCCTCGTCGGTTCCATTTTATACTTAGTGCTGCTTATCATACTTGTCCTTAAAACTATAGATTAAAATAGCATTTACTACCTCCTCTCTTGGCGAATTCCAATTATCAACTACTCTTACGCCAAAAAAGTACTTCCTTACATCCTGCAAAGAAGGTTTCCTATGAAGATTCAAGCTATAATCTCTAGTTCTAGTACCAGCCATATCAAAATATCCATCCCTATCCACTCTGTCATACTCATAAAGGAATTTAAAAACTGTCACCATATCCCCTCATTCTTCTAGCTTCGAGTGATGGTAAGTCTAATTCCCTCAACCTCTCATCATAGCTGAGATTGCGTATATCTGGCACCAGTTTCATGGCATGTCTTTGAACTTTTTCCAGCTTAAATACATGCTTTTTCAAGTGAGGATTCCAGTAGGGGGCTGCATTTTCAAGCTTTGGCCTCACATAGGTTACATAAATATTTCTGAACATTTTCTTGTCCATGTGCCTGAAGGGTTCCCTTACATTGGCTAAGAAAGCATATGCTGCCCTTACTATGCCATTTATATGTATTTCTGGAGACAAATCGGCCAGTATGTTTACTCCAAGATCTCTCCCATTTTCTGTCTCTCGAAGCTCCACTCCTGCCATTGAGTAGTCAAGCTTGGGCCTTCTTGCACTTGTACCCATTCTCATTACCTTATATTTTGAAATATTGGATATCATTAGCCATTTTTCTGACCACTCATGCAGACTGTTTAGATCTTCCTGAAGTTCTCTCCCATTGTTCTCGGTTCTTACTTTTTTTCACAACCTTTGCATCATCTGCAAACATATCCATGAATGAATTTATAGACTCTGGTAGGTCATTTACATATACAAGGAACAAAAGTGGTCCTAAAACTGAACCCTGTGGAACTCCACTACTAACTCTTTTCCATTCAGACACTGAGTGTCTTACTCTAATCCTTTGTTCCCTTCTAAGTAAGTTTTTATCCATTCCAGGACATTTCCACCCATTCTTGCCATTGCTTGCAACGTCCTAAATAAGTCTCCCATGTGGGACAGTGTCAAATACTTTCTGGAAGTCTAGGAATATGCCCAGCCTCCTCTTTCCTGTTTAAGATTCGGTTTACCTCATCATAAAATTCTAATAAGTTTGTTACTGTTGATGTACCTTCTCTGAAGCCATGTTTTTTTCTGACAAAAAGTTAAAGGGTTCTAAGTGAAGAGAGATATGTTTCCTTAGTAGTTTCTCCATAACTTTGCAAACTATGCTGGTCAAGGAAACAGGTCTATAGTTTAGAGCCGTATCCCTCCTTCCCTCTTTGAAGATAAGTACCACGTTCACTTGTTTACAGCATCTTGGAATCTCCCCTGACTCCAGCGACTTTTCATATATGATATTTAGTGTCGCTGATATTGAATTAGTGCATTTCTCAAGTACATAAGGGGATATATCATCAGGGTCTGTAGCTATATGGGCATCTAAGTCCATCAGCGCTTTACATACATTCTATGGATGAAAAGATGATGTTTCCTAATACCGGCCCATGAGCTTCTATTTCTACAATATGAGGGGTGGGATACTTTCTACTGTAAGTACTGACTGAAGCTCCTTGTTCACTTCTTCGCAGATCTCTTCATCCGTCTCAGTGATGCTTTCATCCGCTCACTATAGCTTTAAAACCTGTTCTTTTACCCTCAGTTTTCCTCTGATATAGCTGTGGAGAAATTTGGGATTTTCTGTAGCCTTCCTGGTGATATCCCTCTCGTAGTCTCTCTACGCCTCTCTTCTTTTACTTAGGTAATCATTTCTTGCTCTTTTATAAGTCTGCTAGGTATTTATGTTTTTTCTCTTCCTATACCTTTTCCAGCATTTGTCTCTCCACTCCCTAGCTCTCTTACACTCATTATTGAACCATTTCTCTCTGGCATGAATTTCTCCTATTTTGGTGACAAGTATGCAATAATCTACTATCTTCCCATATTCCTCACAAAAGATGTCGTACATTTCTTGTACAATATTGTTGTTAAATTAGGTCCAGTCAATAACTTCAGAAAGTTCATTCAATTTGATTTAATCTCCTCTCGGATAGTTCCTCCTCGTGTCCTCAGTGCCTCTACATTCAGGCAGAAGATCTTCGATGATATACTCCATCAACAACACACAGTGGTCACTCTTTCCAATTGGTAGTTCATATTCAATATTTTCAATATCCAACACATTATCTCTGAATACTAGATCATGCAACGATGGCTTATCCCCACCCCTGGCCCTCGTTGGTTCCAGTACCTATTCGTGTAGGAAATTCCCTTTTACACAATCTAGGAATCTTGCCCCGAATGAGTCCTCCCCATTGTGTGGGTCAAGATTTATCAATCTATCTCTCTATGATTAAAATGTCCCATAATCAAACTCTTACATTTTCTCTCCCGTGCCATGTTAACAACTGAGTTTATGACTTCAATAGTACCTATATGACTTTTATCATAAACTTCTAGCCTTTGCTGGTTCCCTGGTGGATTATATACAACAGTTATTATAATACTCTCTGACCCAGTATTTATTCGAGCAACAAGAAAAACCTCGAACTCACTTTCTATAGCAAAGTTTATTTCTTCAACCTGAAACCTTTCACATATGAGCAGTCCTCTCAGAGCTTTCAACCCTTAATATTCTGATGCCCTTAGGAAAAACTTTGACACTGTTTATGTCCTCACTTAACTTAGTCTCTGTAATTGCTACTATATCTGCCTTACTGTTGTGAATCCTATCTTCTACTACTTTACCAGCTATTCCATCAACATTTGTGTACAGCAATCTTAATGAGGCCCCATCCACTGATCTTCTTTCATTATCTTCTCTATCATCCCTTTGTCTGGAAGGACTCTGTGTGTGCGCGTGTATGTATGTATTTGTGTATGTGTGTGTGTGTGTGTGTGTGTGTGTGTGTGTGTGTGTGTGTGTGTGTGTGTGTGTGTGTGTGTGTATGCAGAAGAGAGAGAGAGAGAGAGATAGAGAGATAGATAGATAGATAGAGAGAGAGAGAGAGAGAGAGAGAGAGAGAGAGAGAGAGAGAGAGAGAGAGAGAGAGAGAGAGAGAGAGAGAGAATCGAAGTCGACATATCTATATATAATTTTTTTAAGCGACTTATCTATATAAATTTTTTTTAAGCATTTATACGAGTATCTCCCCTCGAACTCATTTTATCCCTTTGTTGTTGATTAAGAGTACATAAATTTCTCTTTTTTTTCGTTTGATACACATATTTTCAAGATGTTTATAAAAAAAAAACCGCGAAAAATGCACTATTCCTAATAACGCAATCTAAGACATTAGAAAAATAACTTCAGTTTTTTAACTTTTCGAAAAACTTACATAAATATTTTCAGTTTTCATAAATTTCGTAATAAGAATAAAACAACACTCTTCCATTTGTTTGTGTCAAGATTTGTGTAAATCTGTTAACAGTACTATTACAACTCTAGTTGTTTGTCTTAGTGTACCTTAAGTTCACCTGATCTGGTCTAGGGGAAAACAAATCTGAACTCAGATCTATATTTCACGCCTCATTTTTTAAACAATCCATTTCATTTTTTTTTTATAAAGTTTATCTCACGAAAAGTCGGCAACAGGGAAGGAGATAGATGGAAAAACAAAAGAACAATTTTGGGAATAGATGGATACAGTGACAGCTGAAGAGTGTTTTGCATTTCTTGGCATTTTATATAAATGTTGGTTTCGTTAAAGAAAGGAATACAAGCATAGTTTAACCTTCGTTTTATATAATCAGATATTCATATAAATTGCTTATGTAATGGTGTGTGTATGTATGTATGTATGTATGTATATATGTATGCATGTATATATGTATGTATGTACTTTTGTATGAGTACGTATGTATGTATGTATGCATGTATATATGTATGTATGTACTTTTGTATGAGTACGTATGTATGTATGTATGTATGTATGTATGTATGTATGTATGTATGTATGTATGTATGTATGTATGTATGTATGTATGTATGTATGTATGTATGTATGTATGTATGTATGTATGTATGTATGTATGTATGTATGTATGTATGTATGTAAGTTTGTATGAATAGATGTTGTAGTACTATATATATACTTCTAGATATTAATAAATTACTTTGCAAATATACGTAGATTACAGAAGCTATATATATATATATATATATATATATATATATATATATATATATATATAT
>JAXCGZ010000484.1:0-15000 GCA_037179515.1 Halocaridina rubra | reverse complement strand
AGGTGGTGTTCTTCCCCCCCCCCCCCACAGGGAAATATAAATGCCCTTTAATGCATTTTTCCTTATTTCTTAATTTCACCCTCAAAAACTTTTATACCATCCATCACAAGCCATGTATGGAATGCAGTATATACTCTATGATTATCTTATGATAAGTCTAACTGCTTCAGCCTCTCATCATAACTGAGATTGCATATTTCTGGCACCAGTTTCATAGTATGTCTGAAATTTCCCCAGTTTATTTACGTGCCTTTTTAAGTGCGGATTTCAAAAGTATGCTGCATATTTAAGCTTTGAGCTTACGTACATTACATAAATATTTCTGAACATATCCTTGCCCATGTTTCTAAAGCCCATCCTTACATTTGCTAAGAAAGCATACGAAACATTTACTATGCCATTTATATGCATATCCGGAGGTAAGTCTGTCAATACGCTTATTACTAGATCTCTCTCGTTCTGCCACGTGAAATGCTGCACCTGCTACTAAGTATCCAGATTTCGGGCTTTTTTGCTCTCACGCCCATTCTCATTACCTTACACTTTGAAGCATTGAATTTAATTAGGCATTTTTCGGACCACTTTGCATATTATTTATATCTTCCTGAATTTCTCTCCCATTGTTCTCGTCCTTTCCTTTTTTCACAATCTTTGCATCATCTGCAAAACATATTTAGAAATGCATTTACAGACTCCGCTAGGTCCTTTATATATACAAGGAACTTAAGTGGTCTTACACTATCCCTCTGTTCCCATACTTCTGAGTAATATTTCCAACTATTCTTGCCATTTCTTGAAGCTTCTTGATAAGTCTCCCATGTGGGAATGTATCAAAGGCCTTCTGAAAATCTAAAAATATGCAGTGTGTCCAGCCCTTTCTTTATTGTAAGATCTGGCTTATTTCATCATAAAATATCTGTTTGGTTTGTATATATATATATATATATATATATATATATATATATATATATATATATATATATATATATATATATATATATATATATATATATATATATATATATATATATATATATATATATATATATATATATATATATATATATATATATATATATATATATATATATATATATATATATATATATATGGTGGTGGGGCCGTCAAAATTCTGTCCTTTTATGCCCTTTTTGCCGTAATCCCCACTTGGTATGAGAAATACGAGCTAGAAATCCGTTCTTTATTTATGAAACCTTTATTCCTTCGCTATTTTGCTGCTGTTTGGTCATTCTGTTAACATATTTGTTTTGCCAGAATATATGAACAATTGACTCATTTTCAGAGTCTTGTATCCTGTGAATGTTATTGAATCTATTATACTATACCATATAATAGAACACAATTCTCTATGAATATTCTAAAGAAAATTATTTTTTGGGATAGCTCTGCTATAATTTCTCTCTCTCTCTCTCTCTCTCTCTCTCTCTCTCTCTCTCTCTCTCTCTCTCTCTCTCTCTCTCTCTCTCTCTCTCTCTCTCTCTCTCTCTCTCTCTCTCTCCTCTCTCTCTCTCTCTCTCTCTCTCTCTCTCTCTCTCTCTCTCTCTCTCTCTCTCTCTCATATGTTATTATGCTTTAGCTCTTTCAGGAATCTCAATGCTCGCAGCCTATTGTATCATTATGCTTTCCTAGCAAGCATTTGGTTAATCTTCAGGCACTTAGACATAGTGATGTTCAGAAATATATTCATGATAAATACAAGGACTAAGCTTGATTAAGTAGTACCCTTCTGTAACCCGGACTTGAAAAAGCATATAAACCTATTGGATAAGTTCAATGACAAGCTGCAAACTGGTGATTTAGTTAATACATCTCATTAATGTATAAAGTATGAAGGAGTTAGACTTACCACCACTTGAAGCTAGAAGAAAGAGGGGATTAATTTTTGGTTTCTAAGTTCTTCCGTAGTTTTAATGGAGTTGATAGGGAGTGATTATGTAATATGATTAGTTCTGTATTTGCTAAAACTTCTTTGTAGACTTTAAGCAAGTGTTTATTAGTGTAAGAATAATTGATGATTGGCATGTGCTAAATGGGGAAGCTTTAGATGTGAAATGTATTCATAAAAACTTGGAAAAATATAGTAAATCGCTAAATGACTGGAATTCGCAAAGTGAGGAAGCAGTAAATGCTACCTGCACTCGTAGATTTAACTATATATATGATAAGTATCATTGAGTAAGAAAAAGAAAACCTCCAAAAGAAAAAGGAATTACGAGTATGCGGCTCTCTCCCGTAAACACAATTTGGTAAATGCACATATATTCACAATGAAAGACGATAACAGTCCGTGTATATATATATATATATATATATATATATATATATATATATATATATATATATATATATATATATATATATATATATATATATATATATATATATATATATATCATGCTTATATTAGTAAGTTTTTACTCCATTTTTTATAACTTTTATTTTAATCTTTTTGTTCCACTTTTTTCTTTTTCGACATTCCATTATGTCCTACATTTTCTTACGCCCATCTATCTTATATACACACAAATATTAATCTACGTAACCTGTTCCCCTCTTTTTAAGCATTTCAAATATATGCTGTTATATATTCAAAGAAAAATGTCTCCTGTGCTTTAAAATGCGCCATAAATATATCCTCCTGCCTTGTGAGGGAGAGAATGATGGCTCCCTGTCAGTGGCTATAAAAGCTGCCTTGAGAGGTGCATAAAGCCAACAAAAGATTTTGTCGGATAAAGATTTAATGTTATTGTTCCTTTGGTACTGAGGGTAAATGTTACATTTTGAAAGATTTAGAAGTTTCTTGTCGAAATATACAGCAAAGCAGTGACAATACTTTTTCAGAAATAGGTGAAAAAGTAGACGACCAAAGCCCGTTTTTTGGTGCTAGAGGCAGAAAAATGGCCACTATAAATGTCTGTTTCATGTCGTTTATATCAGAGGAAAATGGGTAAACCTTTAAGTATTGGAAGGCAGCAGCAAGAAAGAGTTATTTGATCGTGAAATAGCAAAACTTATTATCCACAAGGCGTCAAAAATGATTGCGCGATACATTTTTAAGCAGGTTTGATCTCCACTTGATAGAAAATGGGACGTAGCTGAAGTAGACTTAAACATTGCAATATGTAAAGGGATATATTTCAATATAATGTACGTGAAATGGGATATATATATATGTATATATATATATATATATATATATATATATATATATATATATATATATATATATATATATATATATATATATATATATATATATATATATATATATATATATATATATATATATATATATATATATATATATATATATATATATATATATATATGACAGACCCGCAATCGAGTCCACTTCCATATGTTAGAAAGGACAGCCAGCATTAATTCCCTAGTTTCCACCTATCTGTGTCCACCCTCTAACATGGATTAATAATGACCCCTAAAATGGCGAACAACTTAAGTTGAATTCACATAAAGCAACAAAGTGTAGAGGAGAAGGATCTATACAACATTAAAGCTCTAAAGGCTCTCATAAACGTAATAAATCAGCTTTTCAACATGAAGGAGTTTTTATTGCATTATCTTACGAGGATGATAAAACAGGAGCAATGTATGAAAATTTTTTCTTATTTTACTTAGTTTCATAGATCATCTTCCTTTCTCTAGAGAGAACGGAGCCATCGTTGTTCCTATTCCAGACTGTAAATTAAAATCCTGGCTAGGGGAAGTTATATGTATCTTTTACGTACTTATATGTTAGTATACTCATCTGAACAGCATAATGCCTTTCTTTTGGATTTGAACTGGACATATTTTAAATGCTAACCATGTAGTGACACACTGCTAACCATCACAGCTGGGAATGAGCGCGCTGTTGAAAAGTTTGCTGTAATTTTTAATCCTAAACAGGGACACTTTTATATTTCATTTGTATAAACATATCTTAATGTGTATATTTGAAAGCTATATTCACCGCGATAGCACGATTGTTAAAGCGCTTGACCCAGGAAATAACAAACCCATATTCGAGCCCACCGTGGGGCTTTAGGAAAGTCATTCAACTTTATTTCCCTTGTTCCAGCCTGTCTGTGTCTACCCTCAATCGAATGGGGATTAATAATGAAACATAAACGGCAAAAACAACAGCATTTGACTACTATAAACTTTTCTGGACGATGTGAACCAGGTGCTGAACAACTGCTAACTTTCGAATGTCTGTGCTCTAGTATTGAATCCTGGACCCGAATTCTTAAAAAGTGTAGACCTAGCATACCATATTGTTAGTTAGCTAGACACACACAAATGGATTTCATAAACGCATCTGACGCGGTTTTGTGTATGGCTAGGATCCCTTGCGGGATCCTAGCCATACACAAAACCGCGTCAGATGCGTTTATGAAATCCATTTGTGTGTGCCTAGGAACTGACTATATGGTATCCTAGGTTTACACTTTTTAAAAAATCATGCCCTAATCTGGGACAACTGTAGATTTCGTTCGTACACATTTTACAGTGTGTTTATTTTTGTACACATATTTCAGTATGTTCATTTGAATACTTTGCAAACTTTCTTGAATACTTGAAACTAATGAACAAGGAAATGTGAGCCAGGTGTTGATTTACTGTCACACACTGCTTAATCTCTGTCAGTAGTCTTCGTGGCAAAACGGTAGCGTCTGCGACTCTGAGGCGGTAGGTCGAGGGTTCGCGCCCCGTCACGGACAGAGGTTAGTAAGGGTATACACTCAGGGTAACGATTGCATCTGCCTAAACAAGTCCTTCGTAAGAAGGCAACCGTCCTAGCCCTTAGTAGACAAGGGAGTTCGTAACGTAAAACCGAATCCACTGCTGAATCTCTGTCATGTACGATCGAGCTTCTGGTCAGGGACAGTTACAAGTTTCAGTTATGTACATATACGTTAATTTGTATATTTAAGTACCATTCTCTCTTTCTCTTGAAGACTTGATGTAACTCCTCAGAAATAAGACCAACTACTTACTATTAGATCAGTGTACAAAACATTCTTCTGTATATTTGCAGTGCTGGTTCAATTCTGGTCAGGGGCAGATATATGTTTCATTTATTTAGAATTATGTTAAAGTGTTGCTTTGAATTTTTAACTCTCTTGGACACTTGAATTTAGGACTTAAACAATTTGAACCAGGTGCTAATTCGCTGACGTATTAAGCAAAAATTCTTCGTCGTCTTTCATAAACTTTGCATCTCTTCTTTGCTAAACATTAGCAGCGAACGTTTGCTCAACATTAAGCAAGAGTTACGATGCTTCGTCCATTTTTCTTTTCCATGCGAAGGAACATTCAGCTTTTGTGTATTTATGGTCTTTGGGCTGAATATACGACGTCTTGTTTTATGCATGTGCCAAAGAGCAAGAAATTTGGATATTGTGTATTGAATTTAGGTGTTCTATCATGGTGTGTAGAAATATGTTCTAAATAAATGACTCTCGCTCTATATATCCCCGAGAGTGGTTGTCACCTTGCAGTATCACACGATTACTGAAATTCAGACCTAAAATTTATGAAAGCAAGCTTCTATGTATGTATGTATGTATGTATGTATTATTATTATTATTATTATTATTATTATTATTATTATTATTATTATTATTATTATTATTATTATTATTATTATTATTATTATTATTATTATTATTATTATTATTATTATTATTATTATTATTATTATTATTATTATTATTATTATAATTACTATTATTATCATTATTATTATTATTATTATTATTATTATTATTATTATTATTATTATTATTATTATTATTATTATTATATACATGCACACATACATGCGTATACCCACTCACTTCAAGCTGAAAAACAAACAAGCGATTAAAGCTTCACAATGACTAATTGGACTTTTTAACTTCTTATATGACTAATATATATGAAGAAAGGCAGTTCAGCTTTTATGTCTGGTATATTTTAAGTTAATGAAGTCATTTCTCATCTGGAGAGCATCTGAGTAGTAATCTTTTCACTTAGTTTTATGTTTTATAATGAGGTGCCACTTACCTCTTAATGACCATCCAAGGAGTGTCAGAAGATAGTTCTTGGTGTGTAATACGTCTAGTTGTAATTTTTTGGGTCATAAATGAAGATCTGAAATTTTTCATAAGGCAGAATTCAGAGTTAATTTCAAAACTTATAAGATTATATGATCTTGTAAAAGATAGGCATATAAGTTACTGCATTGACTAATAAACTACATAGTTATGTTGTTCATTTTTTTTCCATCTCTGACATATGAGGAAAAAGATGAAATATATCTTGCGTCATTTGCCCTTGGAATATACACCGTTTCATCTTTCTTAAGTAGTCCCACTTCAAATGAGGGTGGACAAAGACATGTTGGAGCTGTGTTTTTAAGGATAGATGCTCTTTTTAACGCCACGTCTTGGGATCAAAGCCACGTGAGTTTGATTTACTAATGGAATATTTCGCGAAAATCTTTAATTTTACTGTCATTTGCGTTTATTCAGCTGTACAAGCCATTTTTCTAGGAAACTTAAAAGGTTATTTTTGGCGGGGATTAATTTTCATAATGTTTTCTAAGGTAATTTGTACTTGATCATCTAATTCTGCACTCTTTTGTATGGGATTTTGCTTTTTTCAATGTGTTTTTAAAGTTTTATTTTGTTTTTATTGCTCTATGAGTTATATATCTTGCAGAGTGATCCAGGAGATCTTTTTCACTACAAGATCTTTTTTTTCTGTAGCTTACACTGAAAATTAATACAAAATTCAATAAATAAAATTCAATAAATAGATATGCGCAATAGATGCATATAATTGTCTATGTATAAAGTATTTGAAGTCTTAATAAATTATCTAATATATATGTACGTCACTTAGCTAAGAGTGACATTATTCACATTCAAGTCAACACTGATTTTATACTAACTGCATAATTAGCATACCAAAACATGAAAAAAGAAAACTCTAATTTTTTCACACGATTTTTTTGTTAATATTTATATTTGACTTTTGAGTTCCAACTATTCATCTTTGTGTTTAGCGCAGATGTGTTCTTCAGAGTTCCCCAAAAAAGTTTTACTTTACTGATAATGATTTTCATCTGTTAATGTTTACATTATGTGAAAATGATGATCGGTTTATATGTCACGGACTACCTTTTCTACTAAGGGCTATGACGGTGCCTTCTTGCGAAGGGCCTTGGTTTTGGCAAGTGCGACCTTTACCCTGAATAAATGCCCTTTCTAACCTCAAACCGTGGCGGGTGTTGAACCCACGACCTGACGTAATTAAAGTTGCGACGTTGCTTCTCGGCCATAGTGGCAACGCATCATAAAATATTAGGGACATATTCTCCAAAGAATATTTTTCTTTTCTTTTCTTACGAGCATGAGAGGCAAATATTGGTTGAGGAATAGTTTATAACAGCCTCTGTCATACTTTTCTCTCCAGATTTTACAACACTCTCTCTCTCTCTCTCTCTCTCTCTCTCTCTCTCTCTCTCTCCTCTCCTCTCTCTCTCTCTCTCTCTCTCTCTCTCTCTCTCTCTCTCTCTCTCTCTCTCCTCTCTCTCTCTCTCTCTCTCTCTCTCATTATATATCAAATTTTATTTTTCACGTTTCGTATCCATAACATCGGGACCATCAAAATTTCTGCATGGAGAAATCAACATACTTAACCAAGCAGTATGCAATATAGAAAGTAATGGCGACGAGACGTTAAAAATAAAATTGGATTAAAAGGAAATGCGTTGCCTCCTTCTTCTTTTCCACTAATAATAATAATAATAATAATAATAATAATAATAATAATAATAGTAATAATAATAATAATAATAATAATAATAATAATAATAATAATAATAATAATAATAATAATAACAATAATAATAATAATAATAATAATAATAATAATAAAAGTCTTACCTTTTTGCTGGATTTAATAATTAGATATTACTTCTATTGCATGGTAATCTAACTCCTAGATGTTCATGAAGGCACCATCATAAACGTAAAAATAAATATGGGAGCTTTCGATCTTGTAGTGTATGGGCCAGTGCTTTCATATATCATAAATTAATAACCCTTAGATAAAGAAATAAAAAAAAATAGTAGAAAAACAGACGTGAGTTGGAATAAATCCGGACATTTTCTTTGCACTACTCTTGAACCAGTTTGGTTACATTTGTAAAATTATCTTCCATAGATATAAACATCCTTGATAGCACAGCTATAGCGTACGTGGGTCAGGAAGCAACTAACACTGGTTTGATCTACCTTGGGTTGGTATGGAGGGCAACTAGCCTTAATCCCCCAGCTCTAACATCTATGTCTACCTCCTCATTTGGATGGGGACTAATAGTGACTCATAACAAACAAACAAACATTTATTATAAGGATTTCACATAACAGTGTTTTATGTACTGTATCAAGTTACAGCATCTTCCAGAACTACGGTGTTAATATAACATTCATATATGTTTAGTTACTATGCTGTGAATAAATTGAAAATGAAAATCAAACAAAGCAAGCATTAGTCATTGAGTAAGGCAACAATGAATTTACTTAAAGAAAATGAAAAATATCCATGAACTCAGAGTAATGATTTTTATTTTTTTTTTCGTTGTATTCTTCTTGATTATACAGTGCATCATTATGTATGTCATAAATAGTCACTACTAAAATGTTTGTCTCTACCATCATTGAAATGGGGACTAACTGTGTCACATAAAACGGCGCTTTATTAATATATATGGTAAATGTTCATTCTCACAGCCAAACTAAGTGAAATTAAAATACAGATACTGAAGAACTATCTGTATATAATTTCAATGCTTAAATACTTTCTTAACGGGCGTGAAGGAACCTAAGTAATCTAACCAAATCATAGTTTTTAGGTAAATTTTTACCATTGGACCCGTTTCACTCTGGGGGTGAACATTATATTTTTGCCTATGGATTTGATGTGCTTTGAATGAATGTGACTCTGAAACCGTCTGAAAATGTATGTTAACCTAACCTAACATTAAAAAATAGTGATTTACGATAGTTTCCAAAGTCATATTGAATAAGATACATTAAAAAAACATAGGAAAAATGTCGTAAATTACTATTTGTTTTTAGATTATATTAGGGTAGTGTCTATTTTCCAACGATTTTCAAGGTTGCATTCACATCCAATCTGAGACGGGTCCAATTGTAAAGATTTACCTTTTCTGTTAGATGCTTACCAAATTGGGGTGTGAGAATACACAGTCACTACAGGGTGTCCACTAAGTCTGGGTACATAGGAAATTTCACTATGCAGACCTATTCAATCGAGTTCACCTGAATTTTGTAAAGCGCATCAAATTATGCATTGAAAATGATGGAAATCATATTGAAAATATTATTTATTAACATTAGATTTAAATAAAATTGTTTTGTTTTAAAAGTATGTGTTAATCTCGTGTGTACCCAGACGAAGTCTGGGTACACACTAGATTAACACATACTTTTAAAACAAAACAACTTTATTTAAATCTAATGTTAATAAATAATATTTTCAATATGATTTCCATAATTTTCAATGCATAATTTGATGCACTTTACAAAATTCAGGTGAACTCGATTGAATCGGTCTGCATAGTGAAATTTCCTTTGTACCCAGACTTAGTGGACACCCTGTATATACACACCTGAAACAGCAACGGAGAGAATATTAATTTCTTGGGGGTGAATTAGCCTAACAAGCCGGACCTAACCTCATATTATAAATTTCATGAGATTTTTTTTCCCAAATGGGGTATAACAATAAATAGATAGACAGATAGATAGACATATGGATGGGGTCATAATAAGAGAAATAGATACATACATAGTGGTCAAGGTTGACAGAGAGATGCACAGACCGAGAGAGAATTGTATATTCTGCAAAATATGCAGCAAAAATATAAAAACTAGCATTTACTTGAACTGATTAATCCAGCACAAAAAAATTTTAAAAATAGAAAAAAAATACTTTTCGAATTCACATGAATTATTCGACGTACATCATATTTTACAAATCTTATAAAAATATTAAAATATAAAATAAAAATTCTAAAGACCAGAAATATATCCATTCCAATTTTTAGCTTAAAACTGGAGAAAAAAATTACAATTTCATATTATTATAGAGGAAAAATTTCTATTTAGTCGTTATTTACGCCACTTAATAGGGCGATAATCCTTTAGGAGCAGTCTCAATATGTTAAAAATTGCAACGCCTAATATATATATATATATATATATATATATATATATATATATATATATATATATATATATATATATATATATATATATATATATATATATGGATAGAGAGAGAGAGAGAGAGAGAGAGAGAGAGAGAGGAGAGAGAGAGAGAGAGAGAGAGAGAGAGAGAGAGAGAGAGAGAGAGTTTTATCCTTTTCTGGTGAGCCGGAGAGGAGGGTACGAGTCAAAATGGAAAGGAAATTTTTAAAATCTAATAATATAGTTCAAGGATATATATATATATATATATATATATATATATATATATATATATATATATATATATATATATATATATATATATATATATATATATATATATTATGTGTGTGTGTGTGTGTGTGTGTGTTTTTTTCATGATTTATCAATAATAACAATAGACTATTTTAGAACTTTTTACCCAATTATTAATTTGCAGATGCAAATCCCAGACAATTCTCTTCTGCGAAGCATCATTGAAGATTATCACATATTTGTGACGGATCTGAAAAGTGAGGCAATTCAGAACAATAGGAAAAGTATCTCTCTCTCTCTCTCTCCTCTCTCTCTCTCTCTCTCTCTCTCTCTCTCTCTCTCTCTCTCTCTCTCTCTCTCTCTCTCTCTCTCTCTCTCTCTCTCTCTCTCTCACTTTGGTGGCCATTAATTATATTGAATTATACATATATTTTCTGTATGTTGCTGTATAATTCTGTTTGTGCATTCTACGTTTCTCTGAGCTTTACTTTTGTATATAATGTACTCTGTGCTGCCATACTGTGAGTTGTGTGTTAGTATGCAGCAATGTTTTATCAATGTGTACACCTCCCTGTAAACTATGTTCTATTCTTGGTTTTGTATCCATTTGAAGCATTATTTGTATGAACTCATGTAATGTCTGACGCCTTGGCGCAATAAATTAATAAAATAAAAATAATATCTTTCTCTCTCTCTCTCTCTCTCTCTCTCCTACAGACGGATGAAGAGGATGACATCCTATTCACAGAGGATGAACTACGACGTGCTCTTGCTAGGATTAAGGCTACTGCCCCTGGGGAGGATGGTCTTACATATCAAGTTCTCCGTCTTCTTCAGAAAGTTCCTGGTAACCCCCTACTGCAGCTCTTCAATCTTTGCTTTTGCTTGGGGCATGTGCCCTCTGCCTGGACCAGAAGCACTATTATTCCTCTACCAAAACCTGGAACCGACAAATTTAGGCCTATCTCCCTCACCTCCTGCTTCAGCAAAGTGTTTGAACGCATCCTTCTTGCCCGGCTCATGCACCGTCTACAGGATAAACTCTCCCCCAGTCTCTATGGTGTCCTCCCACAAGGGAGCACACATCACTGCCTCGCTGAACTCTACATCCGTCTTTCCCCTACCAGTGTGGTCGCCTTCCTGGACCTCAAATCTGCCTTCGATATAGCCAACAGGGAAATTATTCTTGACCAGCTGGTGGACTTTGGAGTTCGGGGGAACATACTGAAATGGATGCGGGGATATCTCTGCAACAAAACATCAGGTGTCCTTTTTAAAGGGTCGTATAGCTTCTATGAACGGTTTGAACTGGGCACTCCTCGGGGGGGGGGTGCTAAGTCCTTTTCTATTCAATATCCTTATGCAGCGTCTACTCTCCCTCCTTCCTGTCATCCCCGGTACTACAGTTACCTGCTATGCGGACGACATATGCATCCACACGACCTCAACTCACGACCTTCAGCACATGCTCCATGAATTTTACGTGTCTGCTACCTCCTGTGGCCTTATTATCTCCCCAGAAAAAAGCAGGATTTTTACTTCACGCAACTTCAGAGCACTGCCCGCATTCGCCATGGGTGGTAATGTCATCCCTCACTGCACACAGTACACGTATTTAGGTGCACCAGTCCGGATCACCCCAGCTATACCTGCACGTCAACGAATTCATCCCTTTGTGAAGAGCCTTCTTGACCGTCTGGAGCCCCGCTTTGCACCTGTCAAGTGGCTTGCCAACAATGCTGCAGGAGTCTCCATCCCAGTGGCGAGGACCCTCTACATCCTACTACTTCGGTCAGTGGTCGACTATCTGTCTCCTGCCTTGTGTCAACTTCCTAGACCAGCCCTCGAGCCACTTGAAAAGTTCCAGAATCGAGTCATGAGATTTATCTTGGGATGTTCTCTCTCTAGCCGTATTGTGAGTATGCAGTTGGAGCACAACTTGCCCCCTCTTGTGGAGAGGATTTATGCCAATGTATCCTATTTTACTGTTAAGTTTCTTCGCTACCCCTTTCTTACTCTGTACTTCTCTGCTGTCATGAGGACGTCCCTGGATCCAGACGCACCCAGGCTCCCACTTCGAGCAGGAGGTCATAACCTTATCAGGGTGGTGAGTGACATTCACTGTGGCCTTGACATCGACCTGCCTGTGCAGGCGGCTGTCCCAGATTTACCACCCTGGCGTGTCCCCCTCCCCGCTGTCACATATACACCGACCTCGAAGGATGTCTACCCCCCCCCCCTGCAGAGACAGTTAGCTCTGGAGACTATTGCTGATGTGTCCACGTCTGTCCCTGCAGCACACCACGTCTATGTTGATGGTACTGTGCAAGCAGATGGGAGGGCGGCATGTGCTGTGTTTTCCCCCCACCATGGTGCCGCCTGTGCCGGCTGATTCATGGATTGGCCGTAGACTACCCACCTCGCCGAGCTCCACCTACTGTGAACTGAATGCCATCTTGGATGCCGTGACTCTCCTTGTTCGAGGACGAGTGAATGGGGTAATAATTTGTGACTCCCAATCGGCCCTACAAGCCCTATCCTCGCCAAGACCCATCTGTGGCCGTGCTATGGGAGATATACTATGTCGCCTCGCGGCCGCTCATTATGCTTCTCTTGTTGTGTCGTTTGTATGGACGCCCTCTCACATTGGGCTGACTGGCAACGACACAGCGGATCGTCTTGCCAAGGCGGCCTGTATGCTGGATGGGCATGCTGTGGACGCTGAGCCCTCCCTCCGATGCCTACGTAACATCATCTGCTCAGCTGGGTTTGCCATGACAGTCTGGCGCAGGGACACGGAGAGGGCCAACAGTGTGTCCATACAGCACCATGATCACTTTCTTCACAGTCGCTACAAGTATCGCAGACGCGGCGTAATGGTGCGGAAAAACAATGTAGTTAGTGCTCGGCTCAGAATGGGGTATCGGCCTTTATGGCAGGTCTCCCAGACTCTAGATATGCCACAGTACACCTCCTGTAAATTATGCGACCGTCCTAATGCTAACACTCTTGACCACTATTGTCCTCAGTGCCCCACAGTGAGAGATGTTTTACCACGAGGTCAGAACTTAATACAGATCTGCTCGTTTTTACTTAATGATGACAACCTTGATGTTATTCTTGCTCGTTATCCTTACTTTGGTGGCCATTAATTATATTGAATTATACATATATTTTCTGGATGTTGCTGTATAATTATGTTTGTGTGTTCTGTGTTTCTCTGAGCTTTACGGGAAAGAGCCCAAAGCTCGTATCTTCCCGTCTCCTCATCGGTTCCATTTTATACTTAGTCATACTTATCATACCTGTCCTTAAAACTATGGATTGAGATAGCATTAACTACCTCCTCGCTTAGCCAATTCCAATTATCAACTACTCTTACACTGAAAAAGTATTTCCTTACATCCTGCAAAGAAGTTTTCTTACGAAGCTTCAAACTATGACCTCTAGTTCTAGAGCCAGCCATATCAAAATATCGATCCCTATCCACTCTATCATAACCATGAAGGAATTTAAAGACTGTCACCATATCCCCCCTCACTTTTCTAGCTTCGAGTGATGGTAAGTCTAATTCCCTCAGCCTCTCATCATAACCGAGATTGCGTATTTCTGGCACCAGTTTCGTGGCATGTCTTTGAACTTTTTCAAGCTTAGCTATGTGCTTTTTCAAGTGCGGATTCCAAAAGGGGGCTGCATATTCGAGTTTTGGCCTCACATAGGTTACATAAATATTTCTGAACATTTCCTTGTCCATGTGCCTGAAGGCTACCCTTACATTTGATAAGAATGCATATGCTGGCCTTACTATGCCATTTATATGTATTTCTGGAGACAAATCTGCCAGTATGTTTACTCCTAGATCTCTCTCATTTTCTGTCTCTTGAAGTTGTACTCCAGCCACCGAGTAGTCAAGTTTGGGCCTTCTTGCACTTGTACCCATTCTCATTACCTTACATTTTGAAGAATTGAACTTCATTAGCTACTTTTCTGACCACTCATGCAGATTATTTAGATCCTCCTGAAGTTCTCTACCATTGTTCTCGTTTTTTACTTTCTTCACAATCTTTGCATCATCTGCAAACATATTCATGAATGAAATTACAGACTCTGGTAGGTCATTTACATATACAAGGAACAAAAGTGGCCCTAAAACTGAACCCTGTGGAACTCCACTACTAACTCTTCTCCATTCAGACACTGAGTGTCTTACTCTAACCCTCTGTTCCCTTCCTTCTAAGTAAGTTTTTATCCATTCCAAAACATTTCTACCTATTCTAGCCATTGATTGCAGCTTCCTAATAAGTCTCCCATGTGGAACAGTGTCAAACGCTTTCTGGAAGTCTAGGAATATGCAATCTGCCCAGCCCTCTCTTTCCTGTAAGATTTGGCTTACCTCATCATAAAATTCTAATAAGTTTGTTACTGTTGATCTACCTTCTCTGAAGCCATGTTGCCT
>JAXCGZ010000483.1:52500-64119 GCA_037179515.1 Halocaridina rubra | reverse complement strand
GATTAATATGTAATAAGAAAAGGAATGGTATGAAAAAATAGGTGAGAGAGTAAAAAAATAAAAAAAAATGGAATATTAAGAGGATAATGAACGAATAAAAGAAGGAGAGGAGAAAAGAAAATAATTAAAAAAAAATAAGTGGATTGAAGGGAGCAGAGAAAAAAAAAAAAAAAAAAAAAATATATATATATATATATATATATATATATATATATATATATATATATATATATATATATATATATATGAGAGAACGAGTTTTGAAATAAAATAAAAATTCCAATTCAGTATTGAGCGTTGAAGGAAGAAGAAGAAAAACTAAATAAAAATTAGTAAGGAAAAAAAATGCAAAAATTAGACAAATTCATGTCCCAGAAGTGGGATATGTAAAAAAAAAAATATATATACATTTCTTATTTGACCTTTTTTTTCTTGAAGTTAATTAGGAGATCAGATAAAAAATTAAAAATAAATCCCCAAAAGGCAAGATCATAAAAAGAAGAAAAAATAATTGAAAGAAAACTTCTCTTTCTATGGCCTGGAAGAGAACTCGTGGAAAAGAATATTTTTATGATGGTGCATGTCTGTTCTCTCTCTAAGCATATATAGTGTTCTCTGTCAGTAGAATTGGGATGCTTGAGAGAGAGAGAGAGAGAGAGAGAGAGTGAGTGAGTGAGTGAGTGAGTGAGTGAGTGAGTGAGTGAGTGAGTGAGTGAGTGAGTGAGTGAGTGAGTGAGTGAGTGAGTGAGTGAGTGAGAGAGTGAGAGAGTGAGAGAGTGAGAGAGAGAGAGAGAGAGAGAGAGAGAGAGAGAGAGAGAGAGAGAGAGAGAGAGAGAGAGAGAGAGACTCCCAAATTTACCTCCTGCGTGAACCCATACTTTCCTTAGCAGATATAATGGCATATATAACACCATTTGAGTGGCCTCATTTTCTCCCCTAATGGTATATAATCCTCTCTCTTGACGCCGTCTGAGTTGCTGAGACCTTTCATATTTTCTTTTCCTTCCTTTCATATCTCACGAAAATATATGCGAGTTTCTGCGAGGTGTATGTCTCCAGGTTCCTTGTTCTGTGAGTAAGGAAGACGGAGACACGCAAAGATATGTAGCGATGCTAATTTGTGTAGAGTTTATACATTTCTTTTTGCTTTTGCAAGTAAATCTACCTACAATGCTTGATAAGTTGGACAATGGTGAAAGAGTTAAAAAAAAAATTAAAGTTTGCGGTTTTAGCCCTCCTATCAGAGGCATAGCCCCTGCTCTGGCGGGCGTCAGCCGGTGCAAGCCCCAACCCTCCACTGTGGTGTCCAGCCAAAGCGGTAACCTTCCTAGTAAACAGCTTAAACTCTCGATCCTGAACGGGAACCGATCTGTCGACCTCGCGAATGCGAGGCCAGCGCGTTACCACTGTACTAGCCAGAAGGATACCATTCTTTCTTATTACTTTCATCGTCCAGCTATTAAGTTAAAGTCAAATGAGAAAAGTAACCTGCAAAATCTCTAACTTAAGAAGAGATATTTATCTGTTAAAAGGAAATGTTTTATCAGTTATTGGGCAAATGTGAACAACTCAAAAAAGCACATTTTGACATACTAAATCCATGTGTATGTATAATAATGAGTACAAATATACATTTTGGAAGGATAATAGGAGTTTTTAACTGTATGCTCATAATCTCTGCCTAATTCTCAGAGGATTTCTTGTACATATAGCAAATTGCATCATGGATGATCGTAATTTCCACTTACAACGAGTCAATTACATTTTCATATTAAGGTAACACATATTCATGGGCTGATCTATTACAATGATTTGTGTCTGACCAGGGTTTCATGTTCTACAACATTCTTGATGGACTTCGAAGAATGGAAACTCGCTCCAGAAGACTATGTTTATTCGTGAAATAAAGGCATAAGTGCTGTAGAGGCCAACGAGCCCATATATCTGGCTAATGGATGAATTCGGTTTTACGTCACGAAGTCCCTTTTCTACTAAGGGGTAGGACGATTGCTTTCTTACGAAGGACTTGTTTTGGCAGATGTAATCGTTACTCTGAGTGCATGCCCTTGCTAGCCTCAGTCCGTGACGAAGGCTGCCTATGGCAAGCAGTCCTCCTTACTCAAGTTTTCTCTCTCAGGTAAGTCTGGCATATTTACGAGACTTTAAGATTATGAGTGATATTTCAAATGTTTTAATTCTTTTTATAGAACACCTTAAAGCTTTAATGATGAAGAAGAATTTACGTCTCAATGTTTGCGTACGTTCGTGCGTGTGCGTTAGTGTGCGTGCGTACATACATATGTGTGTAATTTGTCATTAGTTGCAATGGACTACATTATTAGGTACTGAAATGTCATAAAAAAAAAACCTTGGCATTTTTGGTCTTGTATCATATTTGAGTTGAACCAACCGTACTGTCTGTATTTTCTTAAAACTGTGTGGTAAAAAAATTATGAAGATGAGGCATGAAAAAGAAGTTGGGAGAGAGAAAAACATATTAAATGGTAAATATCACTTCTACAATTGGGTAAAACTATCATAATATAGAATAAAAAAAAACATATAATAAAAAATACAATGTTCTCCTTTGGAATAGAAAATAAATATTTAGATAGATGAAATTAAACTAGTGATGAATCTAGAAGTAAAAGTAAGATAGCCACAGGTAGAGGAGAGTGACCTCGTATGACCCCAGCAAGGTCAATTTAGTCTTGAATAAACTTTCCTTAGGTCCAGTTGCGCCTCCAAGGTTCATAACTCTTCGAAGACATTCGTGCAGCCATGTTAACCTCGGGCAGCTGGTGCTTCTGCCCCAGCTGCAAGGTCACCCGCTGTTCCATATGCAGATAAGAACAGCATCAACATTGGTGAGAAATTACAGCTATATTACAGCTGATGGGATCAACAGCTGCAGAGATATTGAGAAAGGGATTGCTAGACGCGAGAGAGACACCCATAATTAAACCAATAACAACGTGAGGAGAGAGAGACTAATTTGACTCTCTAGCAGCGATCACAAACTAACAAGAAATTCAGAAGAGGAAAATGTCAAATAAAATAATTAAGTATTGTTTATGTACGCAATAATGATAATGATAATTGATAATTTTAATAATGATAATAATAATAATAATAATAATGATAATAATAATAATAATAATAATAATAATAATAATAATAATAATAATAATAATAATGATAATAATAATGATAATAATAATGATAATAATAATGATAATAATAATAATAATAATAATAATAATAATAATAATAATAATAATAATAATAATAATAATAATAATAATTATTATTATTATTATTATTATTATTATTATTATTATTATTATTATTATTATTATTATTATTATTATTATTATTATTATTATTATTATTATTATTATTATTATTATTATTATTATTATTATTATTATTATTATTATGATAATGACAATAATAACGATGTTTTATATATATATATATATATATATATATACATATGCATATGCATATACATATACATATACATATCCATACACATACACATACACATACATACATGCATACATGCATGCATGCATACATACATACATACATACATACATACATACATACATACATACATACATGCATGCATGCATGCATACATACATACATACATACATACATACATACATACATACATACATACATACATACATACATACATACATACATACATACCATACATACATACATACATACATACATACATACATACATACATACATACATACATACATACATACATACATACATACATACATACATACATACATACATACATACATACATACATACATACATACATACATACATACATACATACATACATACATACATACATACATACATACATACATACATACATACATACATACATACATACATACATACATACATACATACATACATACATACATACATACATACATACATACATACATACATACATACATACATACATACATACATACATACATACATACATACATACATACATACATACATACATACATACATACATACATACATACATACATACATACATACATACATACATACATACATACATACATACATACATACATACATACATACATACATACATACATACATACATACATACATACATACATACATACATACATACATACATACATACATACATACATACATACAAATTCATTCATGAATATGTTTGCAGAATGATGCAAAGATTGTGAAGAAAGTAAAAAACGAGAACAATGGTAGAGAACTTCAGGAGGATCTAAATAATCTGCATGAGTGGTCAGAAAAGTGGCTAATGAAATTCAATACTTCAAAATGTAAGGTAATGAGAATGGGTACAAGTGCAAGAAGGCCCAAGCTTGACTACTCGGTGGCTGGAGTACAACTTCAAGAGACAGAAAATGAGAGAGATCTAGGAGTAAACATACTGGCAGATTTGTCTCCAGAAATACATATAAATGGCATAGTAAGGGCAGCATATGCATTCTTATCAAATGTAAGAGTAGCCTTCAGGCACATGGACAAGGAAATGTTCAGAAATATTTATGTAACCTACGTGAGGCCAAAACTCGAATATGCAGCCCCCTTTTGGAATCCGCACTTGAAAAAGCACATAGCTAAGCTTGAAAAAGTTCAAAGACATGCCACGAAACTGGTGCCAGAAATACGCAATCTCAGTTATGATGAGAGGCTGAGGGAATTATACTTACCATCACTCGAAGCTAGAAGAGTGAGGGGGGATATGGTGAGAGTCTTTAAATTCCTTCATGGTTATGATAGAGTGGATAGGGATCGATATTTTGATATGGCTGGCTCTAGAACTAGAGGTCATAGTTTGAAGCTTCGTAAGAAAACTTCTTTGCAGGATGTAAGGAAATACTTATTCAGTGTAAGAGTAGTTGATAATTGGAATTGGCTAAGCGAGGAGGTAGTTAATGCTATCTCAATCCACAGTTTTAAGGACAGGTATGATAAGTATCACTAAGTCTAAAATGGAACCGATCAGGAGACGGGAAGATACGAGCTTTGGGCTCTTTCCCGTAAACACAATTAGGTAATCACAATTAGGTAATCACATACATACATACATGCATACATACATACATACATACATACATACATACATACATACATACATACATACATACATACATACATGCATATATATATATATATATATATATATATATATATATATATATATATATATATATATATATATATTGTACTTTGAGAAGGTGACCAGCTTAGGTCACGAAATTAATAAGTACTTTATATATATATATATTTTCGTTGTTTTATTTAATGGGCTTTTCCTTCCATTCTAGACTTTATGTTAACAGTTCAGTGTTATTAATATATATATATATATATATATATATATATATATATATATATATATATATATATATATATATATATATATATATGCAGGGTGGTACGTGATCTTTTTCCAGGGGGTATAATAGTCCATAACAATTTGTTACATTAACGTATCTGAAACGATGGTGAATTCATCATGTCTTTATTATATAGCGTGGAAGATAGTGCGTCTCACACAGACTGCAAAGCTGAGGGTCTTTTCATATAATGAAATTAGCTTATGCTGTGTTTATTATCATTGGATTTTATTGCCTCGTGTAGTCTTTAGTTATTTTGAATTAAAAAATAGATGGTTTTATGTTCCAGGTATCAAGCGGGTAATTGTTCCGGTTTTACGTCACTGACTCCCTTTTCTACTACGGGGTAGGACGGTTGCCTTCTTGCCAGGGACTTGTTTTGGCAGATGTAATCGTTACCCTGAGTGCATGCCCTAGGTATCAAAAGGGTAGAGCATCTTCATAAACACTGAATTCTCTAATTCATACAACCATGAGCTCATAAGTATTTAGAAATATTTGTTTTGAGTCTCAAATAGCAAGTAGGCAAGGCTCTGTCAGTACTCCATGGCTTCTGTATCTATTCTTAAGATTTATAACTAAACACACTCATAGTCACCGTGGCTCAAGCGGTAGCGTCCGCGACTCTGAGGCGTCAGGTCGTGGGCTGGCGCCCCGTCACCGTCTGAGGTCAGTAAGGGCATGCACTCGGAGTAACGATTACATCTGCCAAAACAAGTCCTTCGCGAGAAGGCAACCGTCCTAGCCCTTGGTTGAAAAGGGAGTCCGTGACGTAAAACCGGAACAACTCATAGTCTGAACTTAAGTGAATCATATTTTGTAAAGTGACATTGATTATAAATATGACACATATGTAAGGAAATTATGATATCAAGTATTTGATATGCTAAGCCGTCTGAGGAAATGCTTAAAGTATATAGTATTTTGTTCTTGAATGTTTTATCATCCGCTGTTTTCAGTGGGAAGGGATGTAATTTTTGAGGATAGTTTGAGAGTATTATGATCTCATGTGTCATGCAAAAATGTCATGAATATTCTTCAGAGTTGTAATCTAAATTCCATCTAGTTTTCTTTCCTGACTTCTTAAATCTATGACTAGAAGATATATTATATTCATTTTTTATTATTACAGATATTTAATCAATATAATTATTTTTACACTACTTATATTAAATTAGTTTAGAGTACGATAATTGTGAGTGATATATATATATATATATATATATATATATATATATATATATATATATATATATATATATATATATATATATATATATATATATTATGTATGTATGTATGTATGTATGTATGTATGTATGTATGTATGTATGTATGTATGTATGTATGTATGTATGTATGTATGTATGTATGTATGTATGTATGTATGTATGTATGTATGTATGTATGTATGTATGTATGTATGTATGTATGTATGTATGTATGTATGTATGTATGTATGTATGTATGTATGTATGTATGTATGTATGTATGTATGTATGTATGTATGTATGTATGCATGTATGCATGTATGCATGTATGCATGTATGCATGCATGCATGCATGCATGCATGCTATGTATGTATGTATATATGCAATATAGTGAGTTGGCCCATGGCACCAGCCACCCGTTGCGATACCACAGCTGAAGGGTCTTTTGGCCTTAAAGAGGTTTGTCTAAGACAGTTCGATGTTAAGTCTTCCTTTAGTTACGGTTCTTTATTCTATGCCTACATCAACACCGAATATTCTTGGATATTCGTTACATATCTCTTATTACCCCTTCACATCTGACAAGTCACAACACTCTCCATCTCTATTTCTCTTTTAGAATCCGAACAAGTAAATTGCCCATTCACTTTTGAAACTCTATGATTCCATTGACATAAAATTACTTCATTCACTTCTCAATAGTTCAGATTTGATGTCATATATTTCCTTCTATAATATATATATATATATATATATATATATATATATATATATATATATATATATATATATATATATATATATATATATATATATATATATATATATATATATATATATATATATATATATATATATATATATATATATATATATATATATATATATATATATATATATATATATTTATATATATATATATATATATATATATATATATATATATATATATATATATATATATATATATATATATATATATATATATATATATATATATATATATATATATATATATATATATATATATGACAAAATCATTAGAGATCTTGAAGTGCAACAACTTGGTTTCAAAACATGTATTCACTCATGAGTAAAAATATATGACTAAAATAAGCGAAAAAAATGAACAAGCATTGCGAGAGACTAAGGCCGCTTTCACACCTAAGTGGCACGTCTCACGTGGCATGCCACGTGGCACGCCAGTTAAAAACGAACATCCGGAAATATTTGAAATTTTCATACATATGGCGTGACACTTCCCATGTGCCGCGCCACATCTGGCGTGCCACGTGGCATACTACGTGCGACGTGCCACTTCGGTGTGAAAGCGGCCTAAGTAAACTCGTATGTGATGTTGCAGAGAAAGGACTGAGGATTGGCTGCAACCAAAGTGTTATTTTTTTTACACAATACAAAAGTGAATTTTATATCTTATGATTAACTGCATATTCAAATGTAGTTTTCCTTAAAATTATTAAAACTAACTAGTATATTCAATACGTTTTCAAGGTATTATTCGAAGACTACGAATTTTCCCGAATTTCCAATGCAAAAATATGCTAATGTTCTAAGTCCTATAGGTCTATTTGTTCATTATAATGGATTAATAGATAAAGTAGACTTCAATAAGTGGAAGAGTCAAAGCACACAAAATCTGTGAATCTTTTTGTATTGTCAGCTGTTCCCATGTTCATATGACGTCTCTTTACTTCATTAACCTTATAGACTAGTGGTTGGTTTGGGTTCAAATATTATACGTCCTGATGCCAATGCTGACACCAACCATCTCCATTGATCTGAGCTTAGAACCGACACGGAGATGAGCTGTTTTTCTCCCCCAGTAGTTTGAGTAAAAAAAAAAAAGCTTATTTAGATATGCAATTATAAGAAGCTTAATTATTATAACTACCATAATATGACTAACTATGAAATACTTCTCATGTATTTTGCCATTAAACAGGAAAAATTTTACATGAACTCTAAACAGTCATGATATATTTCTTGTAATAATTGTTTCATTTGCTTTAATCTTAGCTGGTATGTTAGTGAAGTATAAACATTCAAAATGAAAATGTGATTCATTTAAAGTTAGCAAAACAGTTTGAACATAAAAAAAATAATTAAAAAGAAAATTTATTCAGTTTTTGTCTTCTAAAAAAACTAGTGTTTCTGAGTAACTAACTTTGGCTCTTAATATGTATTTTAATAGTAATTTATGAAGATTATGCAAATGATAAGCATATTTTTTTAGTTTATATTTTTACATTAGTATGCAATTTGATGCCTTAGTAAAAGGCTGAGTGACGCCCACATTCTCTCTCTCTCTCTCTCTCTCTCTCTCTCTCTCTCTCTCTCTCTCTCTCTCTCTCTCTCTCTCTCTCTCTCTCTCTCTCTCTCTCTCTCTCTCTCTCTCTCTCTCTTCCTCTATCTATCTATTTAGCTAGCTAGCTAGCTAGCTAGCTAGCTAGCTAGCTATCTAGCTATCCAGCTATCTAGCTATCTAGCTATCCAGCTATCCAGCTATCTAGCTATCTAGCTATCTAACTATCTAACTATCTAGTTATCTAGTTATATAGTTATCTAGTTATCTAGTTATATAGTTATCTAGTTATCTAGTTCTCATCTCTATCTCTCTCATCATATCTCTCTCTCTCTCTCTCTCTCTCTCTCTCTCTCTCTCTCTCTCTCTCTCTCTCTCTCTCTCTCTCTCTCTCTCTCTCTCTCTCTCTCTCTCTCTCTCTCTCTCTCTAATACTTCATTTTAATCTTTTCCCTTCTCTCATATGCTCTACTTATCAAATAAAATAAAAGAAATTTTCATATAAAATGGTAATATCTCCTGGAAATACGAAAAAGGCCTTCATGAATATTTAAGAGTCAAAAATTCATCTAAAAAGCTTTCTGAAAATGAATTTTGAAATATACTTTAATAGTTAACGCGGTTTTAAGTTTCTTATTATGAAGATGATCTTCAGCCATATTTTGGAATATACACGTTATTTTTTATTTTCAATACACTTGCGATAATGAAAGGAATTATTTCGAAGACAATTATTTCTAATTACAAACTAATTATTATGTTTTATAGTCAATAAGAATTTTTCATCTTTTTTTACATGTTAACTCAAGGTGAATTTGGCATAAATTTGGTGTAGAATTTATTATTGCATATACGCAGTTTGTTTCATACTTCTACTCAAAAGGAGCTATACGTACATAGATACACAAGGACAGCAATCCCCCCTCTTATAAGGAGATCTCTAATTTGTATAAATGGAATTACTTATAATGGAGCTTTACTTTCCAGTCTCTAACTTATTGCTATATTATACACTGAAAAGAATTTTCACCACTTTAGTAATATATCTTCTTATACGATTCTATGAATCATATTTTCATTTTTTTATCTTTGACTCTATACTTCGTCTCCTCTTATGACGAAATCACAATGTGGCTCAATTACTAATTATGTTATTCTGTAATTTGTTGAATAATGTATCTCTGAGAGTGCCACAAATACCAGAACAGAGGGCTGCAGAATGGCTCTCTATTTCACTTTCGATTTTTAGGATATTCAAAATTTTACAGACAGACCGAAGAAGAAAGACACACAGATAGTAAAAATTTTCATATATATATATATATATATATATATATATATATATATATATATATATATATATATATATATATATAAAATTTCATGATAAAATATTCTTTTCATATATGACCAACCTCGCTTTGCTAAAAAAAAAAAAAAAAAAAAAATCTCGCGGAATACCTTACTTTTTTATGCATTCAAATGATTTTTCAGCAGTATATTGTCAGTGATTTTTCTCGGCAGAGTCGGGTTTGACATTTGACCTTTTCTCCTCTTCATATTTTTTTTTATTATTATTTAAGATTCTGATGACCTTTATATGGCCTTTTAGCGTCTTCACATAGCTTTAACGTATACTAGAGAATTTTTTCTTTTTTTTAGAAAATACATCTTTTATTCTGACCTAATGGTGTTTACTACATTTGTTTCTTTTATGTGAAATGCATTGGATAGACTCGGTTTTTACGTCACGAACTCCCTTTTCAGCTAAGGGCTAGGACGGTTGCCTTCTTGCGAAGGATTTTTTTTTTTTTGCAAATATAATCGATACCCTGAGTGTATGCCCTTACTAACCTCTGTCCGTGACGGGGCGCGAAGCCTCGATCTGCCGCCTCAGAGTCGCGAACACTACCATTTGCCACGGAGACTACCTATGTGAAATATATTAGTATGGTATATTACATATACTTGTATGTTATAATTACTATTCTTCCACATTATATGCAACATCTAAATGGAAAGAAGAAGAATTTATTTAATTGTGTCTTTCAATTTTTTTTTCACTCATTTAAAGAACATTTAAAAAATAATTTAATTTCATTAAAAGCGAGTAGATATACAAACTCATTGAGCTTTGACATATTTCTGTTGACTTTGGCCCGATTTCTTAAATAGTGTAAACCTAGGATACCATATTGTTAGTTAGCTAGACACACACAAATGGATTTCATAAACGCATCTGACACGGTTCTGTGTATGGCTAGGATCCCGCAAGGGATCCTAGCCCGATTTCTTAAACAGTGTAAACCTAGGATACCATATTGTTAGTTAGCTAGACACACACAAATGGATTTCATAAACGCATCTGACGCGGTTCTGTGTATGGCTAGGATCCCGTACGGGATCCTAGGCCCGATTTCTTAAACAGTGTAAACCTAGGATACCATATTGTTAGTTAGCTAGACACACACAAATGGATTTCATAAACGCATCTGACACGGTTCTGTGTATGGGCTAGGATCCCTTGCGGGATCCTAGCCATACACAGAACCGCGTCAGATGCGTTTATGAAATCCATTTGTGTGTGTCTAGCTAACTAACAATATGGTATCCTAAGCTTACACTGTTTAAGAAATCA
>JAXCGZ010000483.1:42500-47500 GCA_037179515.1 Halocaridina rubra | reverse complement strand
TATATATATATATATATATATATATATATATATATATATATATATATATATAGAGAGAGAGAGAGAGAGAGAGAGAGAGAGAGAGAGAGAGAGAGAGAGAGAGAGAGAGAGAGAGAGAGAGAGAGAGAGAGAGAGAGAGAGAGAGAGAGAGAGAGAGAGAGAGAGGACAAGAAATGAAAAATAAGTGGAAAGAGAGAGAGAGAGAGAGAGAGAGAGAGAGAGAGAGAGAGAGAGAGAGAGGAGAGAGAGAGAGAGAGAGAGAGAGAGAGAGAGAGAGAGAGAAAAAAAACTGAAAGTTTTCCCTCACATTATGACCGATACAATATCCGTTTAATTTCCTTTAGACCCGAAACTATGTGTAATTTACTTAAGCATTTCATTTTTAATTTCCTGTTACACTTTTCACTTACTTTATTTTTCTATGCTATTTATATATTTATTTATTTATTTATTTATTTATTCATTTATTTATCTATCTATCTATTTTTCTATTTATCTATTTAGTCATTTACTTATATATTCAATTGTGCCATTATACTTGCTTCATCTCCCTCAATATTCTTATCACCCTCCTTTCATTTCCTCTTCTGCGGCCTAATTTTTAAATATTTCCCTGCCATAGCCAGATACCATTCTCTCTCTCTCTCTCTCTCTCTCTCTCTCTCTCTCTCTCTCTCTCTCTCTCTCTCTCTCTCTCTCTCTTTATGTATGTATCTATCTGTCTATCTATTCATATATCTATCTAGCTATCTCTATCTATCTATTTATATATCTATCTAGCTATCTCTATCTATATCTCTATCTATCTATTCCTACAACATCAATACAATAATAATAATAATAATAATAATAATAATAATAATAATAATAATAATAATAATAATAATAATAATAATAATAATAATAACGATAGCAACAATGACACTGGCAACGATGCTTTATCAAGTTATTCAAGTCATAAATTAGCACCATCCAGAACTATAATGCAGCTTTTGTTGACTGGCGAAAATGGAACTCACTTTATCGTAACACTTAGAGTAAAATCGTGTTTTACGTCACGGATTCCCTTTTCAACCAAAGGCTAGAACGGTCGCCTTCTTACGAAGGACTTGCTTTGGCAGATGTAATCCTTACCATGAGTGCATGCCCTGTTAACCTCAGACCGTGGTGGGGCGAGAGCTCTCGACCTGTCGCCTCAGAGTCGCGGGCGCTACTGCTTGAGCCACGTTGAGTAAACATCAGAAAAGTAGCCCACTTTACAGCGTAAGGACATAGCCTGGTAAAAGATGTATAGCATTATTTAAATAGAAAAACATAAAAAATTCTGTTTATGTATGCTAGCTTCATATTCAGTGGGCATAGCTAATCATCTGCTTCCAATTGGCCTCAGAAATATGCTCTGATAATAAGCATATCCCATGGAACCCCAAAGCTAACACAACTAAATAACATTCTCACAGTTTTCGGGCATTGATCAACGAAATAAAAAAAAAAGGATTCAGAATCAGTAAATATATTCGTGTCATCTGCTAAGCAATACTCACAACGCATGCGCAGAAGACTTGAGAAATGGTGTTTTCCATGGTGATTTTGGTGGTACTAGTTGTTGTTTGTGGGACTAGTCTGAAGTGTCTTAATGGAATATTTACTAATTATCTCGCATGATTTTGAATTCAATGTTGGCCTAATCTTAAGGTAAGGATATGCATTGCTTTAATTATTTTTCTCAAATAATGAGGTATATATTAAAAGGTAAAGAATCTTCAGTATATATACATGTGGAATAATTTACATGTAGTAGGTTGGCCCATGGCATCAGCCGGCCGTTGCGATACTACAGCTGAAGGTCTTTTGGACTTAAATAGGACTGTCCAGGACAGTTCGATGTTAATTCTTCCTTCAGTTACGGTTCTTTCTCTATGCCTACATTAACACCGAATATTCTTGGATATTCATTACACGTCTCTTGTTATCCCATCACATCTGACAAGTCACTACACTTTGCATCTATATTTTTCTTTTTCTTCGTGCCCAGGCCCGATGAGGGCAGTTTATTTTTTTTTTATTTTTTTTACCCATCCTGGTGTCACAATCACAAAAAAAAGAAAACTCTAACCTAACCTGGCAATCCTTATGGTAATCTAGGACTGAAGTGCTTATATTGATTCGATAGTATTGCCTATTGGTAAGATACTAAGTATTTGTTATAGTCAAGTTGGTTATTTCGAATTATGAAGAATATAGTTACAATTTCTTTTTATATCCATACAGTGCACTTAAACTAAAAAAGTTCTTACTATCTAAGTTACTTTTAAACAAGAGATTCAGCTACATTAAGCTATAATGTATCAGTTTAATATTTTAATATATTATGTAAAGTTACTTAAAGGAGTTTGATAACACTTATTTCGACATAAGTACATAAATAGGCTTCCTGTCGCTTGCTGCTCTTATACTGTAACCAAATAAATATTTGCCTCTTCACAAAAACACTTTCATGCATTAATTATTTTCATTTGGTATAGGGTAAGGTATTTATCTTTTAATTATTTTATTGATTTATTGCGCCAAGGCATCAGACATTACATGAACACATACAAATGCAATGGCAACATAACGCTTCAAATGGATACACAACCAAGAACAGAACATAGTTTACAGGGAGGTGTACACATTGATAAAACATTGCTACATACTAACACACAACCCATAGTATGGCAATCAAATTGAAGGATTCAAAATGCAGGTGGTATGTTTTTTTCTTGCCTCAATGGATTACAGAGATACATGAGACGATGCTTCAGGGTTCGCGCCCCGTCACGGACTGAGGTTAGTAAGGGCATACACTCAGGGTAACGATTACATCTGCCAAAACAAGTCCTTCGTAAGAAGGCAACCGTCCTAGCCCTTAGTAGAAAAGGGAGTTCGTGACGTAAAACCGAATCCATCCATGAGACGATGCTTCAGGAAACGACATCTTAGTTACGCTTTCAACAAACTAATTCTCAAAGAAACTCCACACTGTTATTTTTTTTTATACCAGGCGTATTAACTAATGGCGTATGACCACCGTTTTATGATGCTGTATCATTAATAGGAGATTCTCCTTCTATTTTCCTTAAACTTCCTTGAACAAGAATAACTTCGATTGGGTTGGAGAGCGGATAGCGGGCCATACCAATGTTCAAAACCTATCAATAGATGGCGCTAGGCTCTAACTAGAGAACTGGCGGATGAATACACAACAAAAATGGCGACAATAGGCATACGAAACAATTTTTTACTATCCTAACTAAAAATACTTACCTAACCTCATAGCCAGGGGGGCTTCGCCCCCCTGGGATCCCTCATCTTACTATCATAACTAAAAATACTTACCTAACCTTCAGTTGAACTACTTACCTGAGTGGAGGGAAGAGGTCGTTGATGGGCATGGCCCGCTAAACTGTAAACTACCCGGAAATTCTTCTTCCATTTTCCTTAAAGTTCCTTGAACAAGAATAACTTCGATTGGGTTGGAGAGAGGAGAGCGAAATAGTTTCAATAGTCCTGACATGAATTTGTGGCAGGTGGAGGGTTCGCGCCCCGTCACGGACTGAGGTTAGTAAGGGCATACACTCAGGGTAACGATTACATCTGCTAAAAATCAAGTCCTTCGTAAGAAGGCAACCGTCCAAGCCCTTAGTAGAAAAGGGAGTTCGTAACGTAAAACCGAATCCTAGCCCTGACATGAAATTTGCTTGTTAAATGAAGGTGATGGTGCCATCACAGAGTGCCTATGAGTTCAGTGCCATCAAGTCTCTCGAGCCAAAACTTGTGCCAACGATTGATAAATATGCGCCAGTTTTCACAACGAGAGAGGAAAAATTATTGCAATTTTTCAATAATATAGTCAGTCGTCACCTCTCTAGATATTAATGCTTATTCGGAAAAATAACGTGTGTGTGTGTGTATGTGTGTGTGTGTGTGTTTATGTGTGTGTGTGTGCGTGTGCGTGGGCGTGGGCGTGGGCGTGTGCGCGTGCGCGTGTGTGTGTGTGTGTGTGTGAAAACATGAAGTTGTAACATAATCCAAGAAAAAAAAAGCCTTCAGAAGAATGCGTTCATTCCCTAGCATTGTAGTTAGCTGTGAGGTTTGCTTCTATTAGCCATTCAGTTGTGTAGCTGGTAGCGCCTTGGCACACTAATTATGCGTCTTAGGCTCGAATCCCTGCCAGGGAAGCCTGTCTGTCTCTGCGTGCTGCGTGCGTTTGTGCGTGCTTCTAAGCATGCATGTGTGTGTGTGTGTGTGTGTGTGTGTGTGTGTGTGTGTGTGTGTGTGTGTGTGTGGGGGGGATTTAGGCTGTACATTACATGATATGTATTTGGCCAAATTCTGAACCCAGTGCTATTTGGTATATACCAACCTAGCCACCTAATAGCTTACAAAAGGTTCGAAAGCACTTCCCGTAATTGCATTGAGGCTCGCGAAATGCATAACCATTAGCGTCTGTCCATTTTGCACCCATCCTCTTGCCATCTCTTTCCTATTGGTCAAATTGACGAGACCGTTAATTGGATGTAACTTCGGTGATGTTCAAAGTAATGGCGAATAGAACTCAATTTGGCGGCGCCTTTTGGACCAGGAACTTCATACCCTTAGCGTTAAGGAAAATGTACCACCCAGGTCTTGACACTTTTCCATTTTGTCTGTATGTGTGTGTATGTGTGTGTGCATTAATGTGTGCGTGTGTGCATTAGTGTGTGTGTGTGTGTGAGAGAGAGAGAGAGAGTAGGTGTGTGTGGTGTGTGTGTGTGTGTGTGAGAGAGAGTAGGTGTGTGTGTGTTGTGTGGGTGTGTATGGTGTGTGTGTATGGTGTGTGTGTGTGTGTGTGTGTGTGTGTGGTGTGTGTGTGTGTGTGTGTGTGTGTGTGTGTGTGTGTGTGTGTGTGTGTGTGTGTGTGTGGTTCAAGCATTTGTTCATTTTGCTTATTTTTGCCAGTTAGTGACAGTACTTTTAGT
>JAXCGZ010000483.1:0-35000 GCA_037179515.1 Halocaridina rubra | reverse complement strand
TTATTATTATTATTATTATTATTATTATTATTATTATTATTATTATTATTATTATTATTATTTTTCTTTTTTTTATTTATTATTATTATTATTATTATTATTATTATTATTATTATTATTATTATTATTATTATTATTATTATTATTGTTATTATTATTATTATTATTATTATTATTATTATTATTATTATTATTATTATTATTTTTATTATTTTTATTATTTATTATTATTATTATTATTATTATTATTATTATTATTATTTATTATTATGATTATGACTATGATTATAATTATAATTATGATTATGATTATGATTATTATTATTATTATTATTATTATTATTATTATTATTATTATTATTATTATTATTATTATTATTATTATTATTATTATTATTATTATTATTATTATTATTATTAATCACTGTTGTTGTTGTTGTTGATGATGATGATGTTAAGTAGTATTATTACAATTGATTAAATGAACAAACAAAGAAAACTAGAGTATCAGAAAAAATATTAATAGTAAATCTCATTTTATGCGAAGGTAGAGCACTGGATACTGCTAATAATTAGAATTTAGAAATATATATATACGTAATTTTTGGAAGTGTCTTTCTTTCTTCATTATTTCTTCTATATATAGCTTTCGTTGTGTAAGTTGTTAAAAGTATCAAATTTATTACTAATAGTCTCGTTTATGACAACTTTTTCTATTGATGAAGACACTGGGCCGTCAGCTGGTTGAGCTTCCTTGATTTCCCAGAGGCTGAATTAGCAGTTACAAATGTAGCAGTATTAGGAGTAGCAGCGACAATAGTAACAGCATTGGTATTAGCAGCAATAATAGTAGCAGCATTAGTATTAGCAGCAACAATAGTAGCACCATTAGTATTAGCAGCAACAATAGTAGCATCAATAGCATAGCAGCAAAAATACTAAAAGTCAGCAGTAGTGGAAGTAGTAAAAGAGACAATAGTAATATCATCTATGTATGAAATTGCATTTTAATATCCAGTAATACCTTTTCAATTTTTCCCATAGTATCCATTTTAGGGGACGAGTGGGGGGGGGTCTAAGAAAACCTCAATATATGTGATTTCCACAGAGACCAATTTTACCATAAAGAAATGAAGATAAAAGATTTTCCTGTCCTTTGAAATGTCAATACTCCAAGATAAACCGTTTTTCTTCTCGCTTGTTTTATTTTTACCACGTTTTATATTTTTTTCATTTATTCACTTAAGAACTAATTACTAACTTGAGATAATTACCTAGTACATATTCATAATTATCTCTTTTAAATCTTATTTTATTTTATTATTTTATTTTATTTTTTTTGAATACGTTTTATTTTTGTTATTTATTCACTTAAGAACTAATTACTAATTTGAGATAATTACCTATTACATATTTATAATTATCTCTTTTAAATCTTATTTTATTTTATTTTATTTTTTTTATTTTTTTTTTTACCACGTTTTATATTTTTATTTATTCACTTAAGAACTACTTACTAAGTTGAGATAATTACCTATTACATATTCATAGTTATCTCTTTGAAATCTTATTTTATTTTATTTTATTTTTTTTTATTTTTTTTTATTTTGCACCACGTTTTATCTTTTTTATCTATTCACTTAAGAACTAATTACTAATTTGAGATAATTACCTGTTATATATTCATAATTATCTCTTTGAAATCTTATTTTATAGTTCTGAAAATTTCATTAAGAAATAATAGTAGGATGGCCATGGCACCAGCCGCCCGTTGAAAGACTACGACTGAAGGTATTAGGATGCAACTAGGACTGGTCCAGACAGTTCCAGGTTGAGTCTTCCTTCAGGACGATTCTTTCCTCATGCCTACATCTACACTGAATATTCTAGCATATTCATTACACATCTCTTGCTATTCCATTACATTTGACAAGTCACAACATTCTGCACATATGTCTCTTTTACTTTCCTTTTCCTCACATTTTGTCATTATTTATGGAAGGTTCACAACTAATGGCCCCCAGTACCCGGCATAGTGGGGTGCGAAGAATCTCCGGGGATCGTGTTGACTCCACCATTGGCTTGAGGGCAGACACGCCTGGTGGTAGTAATGGTTCTGCTCTTAACCTTGCACCTCCCAATAGATCTGCTTCTTTCACTCTTCACTATTCAAACATTCGTAGGCTGAACTCTAATCTTTCGTCTGTGGAACAGCACTTGGGCACTTTCCTCCCTAACCTCCTCCTCCTATCTGAAACCCAGTTGTCTACACATGCTTCCACTGACCCTTTCCAAATCTCCCACTATAATCTGTATACTCGTTTTCGTTCCAAAGGAGGGGTCTGTGCTTACTGCAACATTAACACTCCTACTGTGAGGCTCTTGGACCTTGAATCTCCTGACTTTGATGTTCTCTGGCTAAAAGTCTATCTCTCCACTACCACTATCATCCTTAGCTTCTGCTACTGTTCTCCAAACTCCACCAAGTTTGTGTCTTTCTTTGAATATCTCTCCTCGTGCCATGAGTCCTTGCTATCTTCTCACCCACATGCCGAAGTTCTCTACATTGGAGACTTCAATGTACACCACAGTGAGTGGCTTCATTCTTCTCACACTGATGTGGGAGGAAGCGAGGCTCTTGCTTTCTCTATTACTCACGATCTGGAGCAAATTATCACACATCCTACTCGCGTTCCTGATCGTCACGAACATGCTGCAAACACTCTTGACCTATTTTTCACTTCTAACCCTTCAAACTACTCTTATTCTGTGCTTTCCCCTCTTGGTAAATCTGACCACTCCATGATCTCTGTCTCTTCTATTTTCGCTCCCCCACCACCAATCCCTCCTACTCAACGCCGCCTTTGGCACTTCGAGCGAACCCAATATGAAAATTTGCGTAACTTTCTCTTTGACTTTCCATGGGATGACTACTGCTTTCGGTCCCGCAACCCTGATCGGGTAGCTGTAAAAGTTGCTGAGATCATGACCGCAGGAATGGAGGCGTACATCCCCTCTTCTACTAACACTTTCTCTCCCCCTAAACCTTGGTTTGACCGTGCCTGCTCCATGGCTATCCAGGCTAGGAATCAGGCTCACCGATCTTACCAAGCCTCTCCTTCCGATTTAACTCGCTCTGCTTTTATTATAGCTAGGAATCGCTGTACAGCTCAGATTCGAAGGTCTAAGGCTTCCTTTATAAGAAGGAAAGTTGATGACCTTAACTCCTCTCCCACTGACAAATGCTTCTGGTCCTTAGCCAAAAACCTCTCCAAAAACTTCTGTAACTCAAGCTTTCCCCCTCTCATTCGTTCTGATGGTTCTATAGCTTGCTCTCCCACTGACAAAGCCACTCTCTTTGGCTCTCATTTTTCTGCCAACTCTTCTGTCAACGATTCCAGTGCACCTGTTCCTCAGTCTTTTCCCCTCTCTAACCCTATGCCCTCCCTTATCCTTTCTTCACGCAAAGTTCATAAGGTTCTTAGCTCACTAAAGACAAACAAGGCATCTGGTCCTGATGGTATCCCTGCAAGGTTCCTTAAGGAGTTTGCAGATGAACTGGCTCCCGTGCTTTGCCGTCTTTTTCGCCTCATTCTGTCAACCAGTATCTATCCTTCATCTTGGAAGCATGCTCTAGTTCAACCTGTTCCTAAGAAGGGTGACCACTCTATTCCTTCTAACTACCGACCTATTGCTCTAACCTCCTCTATTGCTAAAGTTTTCGAAACTTTGCTCAATGCTCACTTCTTGAAATACCTTGAATCTAACTCACTTATCTCCGATCACCAGTACGGCTTCCGCAAGGCAAGATCCACTGGTGATCTCCTGTCCTATCTTACTCATGTGTGGTCATCTTCTCTGTTGAACTATGGGGAATCCTTTGTCATCGCCCTTGATATCTCTAAGGCTTTTGACAGAGTCTGGCACAAGGCTCTGTTGGCCAAACTTCCTGCCTATGGCTTTACCCCTTCTTTCTGTTCTCTGATTTCCAGTTTTCTTACTGACCGTTCTATATCTGTAGTTGTTGATGGCGCGACATCTAGCCCTTTCTCTGTTTCCAGTGGTGTTCCACAGGGCTCTGTTCTTTCACCTACTCTCTTCCTTCTCTTCATCAATGATCTTCTACAATCCCCATCTTCCTCTCTTCTTCATGCCTTTGCCGATGATTCTACCCTTCACTTTTCCTCTGCCTTTTCTTCACAACCTTCATCTGTTACTCGTAATCAATCTCGTATCACTCTTTCTTCTACTCTTAACTCCGATTTGCAGAGAGTATCTGAATGGGGCACTCAAAATTTAGTTAAATTCAGTGCCTCCAAGACACAGTTTCTGGCTATCTCTTTATCTTCTTCTCCTCCTGATAACCCTATTGTCTTCGAAACTAATGAAATTTACCCTCTTAACTCTATCAATATATTAGGAATCCATATAGCCTCTAACTTGTCTTGGAGGAATCACATAATCCAAATTTCTAAATCTTCATCCAAAAAATTAGGGGTTCTGTTTCGTTTTCGTTATTACTTTTCCTCACTGCAGTTACTTAAAATTTACAAAAGTCTTATCCGCCCCTGCTTAGAATACTGCTCACACATCTGGGGTGCTTCTTCCCTTACTTATCTTCTTGATAGGGTTGAATCTAAGGCAGTCAGACTCATTAATGATCCTTCTCTTACTTCTAACCTGGATTGTCTCTCTCTTCGCCGTAAGGTATCTTCCCTTTCGCTTTTCTATCGCTACTACTTCCATCGCTGCTCTGATGAGTTGGCGAGTTGCATCCCTCCTCCACTGCCGAGGCCGCGTAACACTTGCCAAGCGGCTTCATCTCACAGGTACTGTGTGGAGATTTGTAGCTCGCGGATTGGTCGGTGCAGTGACTGCTTCTTCCCATCTACCGCCAGACTCTGGAACTCTCTTCCTCCTTCTGTCTTTCCTAATTCTTATGACCTTTCATCCTTCAAAAAGCAGATCTATCGTCATCTCAGAGCCTAGTCCTCCATATCTCTGGGTCCTCTTTACTTTGACTGTTTTTTCGGTCTGTCGTTTTCCTTTGTGTGACATTACCTCATCTCTGCCTTGCCCTTAACCTTTTTCTTTTCCTTCGTCTTGGTATTTTCTCGTGCCCGGGCCTTTGTTGATGAGGGCAGTTTCTGCCTGTCCCGGTGTCACACTCTTAAAAAAAAAAAAATTGACTCTGAATAGCAATAATAGCTATATTAAGGTATTTCTTATACCTTTTGCTTTGTTTTAAAAGAAACAAAAACATAATATTTTCCAAATAATATTAACAGATATTTTAATTTTTCTTAACTATTAATTTATTTTATTTACTTATTTTCGTTTATTGACTTATTTATTTGTTTATTTATTAAAATGTTTATTCGCTTGCTTGCTTCTTCTTTTTTGTTTAATTATTCATTCCTTCCATTCTTCGCTGGTTATGTCAGCAGATACTTAAGAAGAAGAGTAAAGCCAACACAAAATTGGGATTGGATATGACTACAAAGGCTTCTTTTAATTGCTAATAGCTGGGAAGTCCGAGATTCTATACAGTACTGAACTATGCAGTAATAGAGATGGTAATGGATGGGAGAGAGACTCCACATTATTAAAACGAATGAAGAAGGTGGAGTCGGGTAAGCTAAAGAACTTGGCCCGATTTCTCACCGAACTTGGCCCGATTTCTCACCGACATTTCTGAGAAAAAACTCCTGTACATTGTATGAGCAATGTCAAACTTATAGCATACACAGTGTTATAAAATTGATAAATAAAAAGGCACAGAGTAAACACGGAAAGCCAAGCATACATACATTATATATATATATATATATATATATATATATATATATATATATATATATATATATATATATATATATATATATATGCATATATGCATATATATATATATATATATATATATATATATATATATATATATATATATATATATATATATATATATATAGTCATTCTAGTAACACTATAAATAGAAGCAGTAGTGACTGCAGAATTATATAGTTGGAGGAACCAAAATAAACATTTAAGCAATATATTCTGTGTAATAACAACGAAAATTAAGCAAGATCTATACAAAAGCAATAAAAACCAACAAAGAGTATCTGATCCAAAGCAACAAGAGTTATTATATCAATTAATAATGTACTTGTTAACAAAAAGAATATATCAGAATATCATATAATCACTACTTACAGGATCGATTTAGGCAAAATTTTGTGGAAAGCTTTTATAAAACCGACAAAAGTTTTCAACTTTGTAAAATTTGTAGTGCAAAGACACGGTCTCAGAGCACTAATAATTATTTTTTTTGCTTCCAGAGCCAGCATTATCCGATTCTGTAAAATGAAATATAAGACTAAAAATAAATTTGATAATGAAATGAAATGTTTAGAATATAATATGATAAAAACGAAAAAAAAGAATTAATGGCACTAGAGAAATGACATTGTTCAGAAGAGCTTCACCTGTCCTCAAAATCTAATAAAGTGTGAAAGGGTCGGTTTTTTGGTCACTTAGTATTATTGCAACTTACGTTCCCCCCTTTTTAATTGCATTTAAAAGGGTCACTTTGAATGGCATTCTCCTATTCCCTGTGAGTCACTATCTATCTATCTATCTATCTATCTATCTATCTATCTATCTATCTATCTATCTATCTATCTATCTATCTATCTATCTATCTATCTATCTATCTATATTATATATATATATATATATATATATATATATATATATATATATATATATATATATATGAATGGTCATGACTACGTAAGGAAAATGAAAGAAATTTTGTGATCCTTAGTGTTTTCGAGTGTATTTATCTACTACTCATCTTCAGATTTATCTGATGATGAGTAGTAGATAAATAACCTCGAAAGTACTAAGGATCTCAAAATTCCTTTCATTTTCCTTACATTGCCATAACCATTCACAGTTACAAAATTCACGTGCCTCTTGTGAAATAGAATCATATATATATATATATATATATATATATATATATATATATATATATATATATATATATATATATATATATATATATATATATATATATATATATATATATATATATATATATATATATATATATATATATATATTTATATATATATATATATATATATATATATATATATATATATATATATATATATATATATATATATATATATATATATATATAGTTGTAGTAGTAGGATTCATTTCTTTGACTCCACTGACAAGCACTGCATATGTCCTTCTCCTTCTGTTTAAATTAAATCTATTATAATTAAATAAGAATAATTGGTCGTCTTAAAAGAAAAAACTAAATGGAGAGAACTTGGGTGGGGGGGGGTCAATATCTGGGTGATGAATTGAGGCAACCAGCTGGGAAAAATTAATGGAAAAATCAAATGGATGATTCTGTGGCTACGATCGCTGGATGATGAATGAGAATTGTGGTTTGATAAAGATGACGAAGAGAAGAAAGATCAGCTGGAGAAATGGGCAGCGAAAGAAGATTTAAGGAATGAAATGTGTGTGCATGAATGCTAGTGTAATTATATTTTTCATTTGTTTACACTATTTAGAGAGGTATTTCAAATACTGATAGGGTCACAGATTATAGTATCTGCCTTGGGTGTTGTGTTATTATGTGTGTATGTGTGCGAGCGAGTGAGCGAGCGCGCACGTATATATATATATATATATATATATATATATATATATATATATATATATATATATATATATATATATATATATATATATATATATATGGAGAGAGAGAGAGAGAGAGAGAGAGAGAGAGAGAGAGAGAGAGAGAGAGAGAGAGAGAGAGAGAGAGAGAGAGAGAGAGAATATCACCATCAAGAGTGTTATCTAGATAAAGAATATGTTATCATCGCCATTCATTATTTGAGTACCTAATTTAGTAGTTGATCTTAAGTAATATCTTTAGCCTCTGGTGACTTTTATAGTATTTTAGAGAGCTGTAAGTCCTGAAGTCATTCATGAAAGGAGATAAGTTTATTTTACCTGATGGCACTACTGAATGCATTTCGCTCCCTCATTATCATTGGCACACTTGGGTAATGAATATGCATGATGACATCGGATTCGCATAACTTCATGAAGGTAAAGTGGAAGAGAAGCCAAAGTTAGAAGCGAATGTAGAACATAAGAACATAAGAACATAAGAATAGAGGACACTGCAACATGCCTACTGGCACACACGAGGCAGCTCCATTTTTGAATTGTATTTTTAGCATGTCTAACCTATTCTATTCTACTCTACTTATTTATTCTATTTTTTTTCTTTTTATGGTTTTTCTAACAAGCACTAACCTATTCATGCCCACCCTACCTCTGTCATATGTCTATCTAATCTACATTTGAAGGTGTCTAAGGTATTGGCATTTACTATCCTACTAGGAAGCTTGTTCCATGCATCAGCTACTCTATTACCAAACCAATTTTTACCAATTTCCCTTCTGAACCTAAATTTATCAAGCTTAAATCCATTATTACGAGTTCTGGTTTGATCATGAATTTTTAAAACTTTATTAATATCTCCCTTGTTAATCCCTTTAAACCATTTATACACTTCAATCATATCCCCCCTAACTCTTCGCCTCTCTAGAGAATGTAGATTAAGTTTTTTTAATCTGTCCTCATATGGTAGATTTCTGATATTGTGTATCATCTTGGTCATTCTTCGCTGCACCCTCTCCAAGGATTCAATTTCCATTCTATAATAGGGTGACCAGAATTGTCCCTTCCTGGTTAACACCTCTACCTTACCTCTCAGATCCCTGTTCTCCTCAGCTAAGGATCTGACCTCCTGCCTGACTGCGGCCAACTCATTTCTTAAATTAAAAATGAGTTTGCTTGTGTCAGACGAGGACAAATCCCCAGCACAGCCACAAACAGCACCAACAACGACACCACCACCAACACAACTACCTCATTCGTTGCTCTATTTCTCTTTTTCTTTAGTTCCTGGGTTCATCCAGTGAGGACGTGCTTCCAGTAGCTCTAGTCTACCCCCATACTTAGTACAATGGAGAGTGGTGGCGTTCTTTGTGCTGGTGGTGTTAGTGGTAGTGGTGTTGGTGGTGGTGTCATTGTTGGTGCTGTTTGTGGCTGTGCTGGGGATTTGTCCTCGTCTGACGCAAGCAAACTCATTTTTAATTTAAGAAATGAGTTGGCCGCAGTCAGGCAGGAGGTCAGATCCTTAGCTGAGGAGAACAGGGATTTGAGAGGTAAAGTAGAGGTGTTAAATAGGAAGGGACAACTGAATATTGAAGACGACTGGAAAGTTGTGAATAAGGGTTCAACGAAGATGGTTCTTAAGAAAAATGATACTTTTAGACTACAGGTTGCTAATTCATTTAGTTCACTTAGAGAAGAATGTGACAGTGGCGGCAGTAATTCTTCAGGACCCATAGAGTCAGATAGGTGTACTAGCGATCGTAAAAATGGAAGTGGGAAAAGCTCTCAGGTCAAGAGCCTAGGTAAGTCTCCCAAGGTCGGAGTAACCCATCCTCCGGATAAGTCTCGTTCTTTGGTAATTGTAGGGGATTCACTATGCAGATATGTAGACAGGAAACTCAGGCATAGAGTTAGAGGAAAATATTTTTTCCCTGGAGCAGGTATGAAGAAGGTGGATGAGTCAATAAATAGCTGGATTGAGAAAAAAGATGTTGTTTGTTTAATAGCTGGGGGAAATGACGTGCAGGATGGTAGAAGTGAAGAGCTGATTAGGTTGTATAGACAAGCCCTGGATAAGATCAGGAAAAGGGGTGCAGTTCCTGTGATGTGTGGTATTCTCCCTAGGCTTAGCCAAAGTTCAGAGTGGTGGTCTCGAGCTATAGGAGTAAATGCTAGGATGAAAGTCTTCTGTCGGGAGAATAATATAGGTTTTATAGACGGGTGGGATCACTTCACTAGTCGTAAGCATATGTATGCAAGGGATGGAGTGCATCTTTCTAATTCAGGTGTCTCGGTATTGGCTGGTATGATAGACAGAGAGGTAGGGGGGTTTTGTTAGACACAAATAATGAAATAAATAATACTTGTGCAGAGAAATTAGTCAGTAAGGGTTCAGTAAATAGTGGGTCAAATAACTGGGAGTCTAAGGATAAGAACCATTTGTTACATAGAACAAATATTAACAAAAAGAATAGCCACAAGAAGAGTAAAGCTAGAGAAAGTTTAAAAGTATATTATACAAATAGCCGTAGTTTAGGTAACAAGATAGAAGAACTGAGAGCCATAGTATGTAGTGAGAGACCGGATATAATATGCATTAGTGAAAGTTGGATTAATTTAGAAAGCAAACACCTTAAAGCTGAGTACATAATTACAGGATATAAACTTTATAATGCTGATCGTAGTGCAGATAAAAGAGGGGGAGGGGTAATTATGTATATTAAAGATAGCCTCAGAAGCTGCATTAAGTCTGGAATTAAGACAAATCTAAATTCAGAAACCTTATGGGTTGAAATTAAAAATAATATAGAAAGTCTAGTTGTAGGAGTAGTCTACAGACCACCTGATCTAGATAATATAGAGTCGCAAGTTATATACGATGAAATTTCTAAAGTGAGCAGGTCAAATAGAGTTTGCATTGTAGGCGATTTTAATTTTAGACATATTAACTGGAAAACCATAACAGGTGATAGTAGCTCTAAGGAGTTTTTGGAAGTAGTAGAAGACAATTTCCTTTCTCAGCATGTACTTGAAGCAACACGGGGGGTGATTACACTAGATTTAGTTCTTAGTAATAGAGAATATGGTTACAAATTTAGAAGTTGGTGAAAAATTGGGCAACAGTGACCATGATTCCATTAGATTTAACATAATTTTCAAGGAAACTATAAAGGAAAATAAGAATATTGTTCCAAACTTTAGAGCAGGAGATTTTGAGGGCTTAAAAACTAAATTATCTAATGAGGTATGGGAAGGGATTTCTGGGGTACAGATGTGGGTAGTTAATCCAGCAAGTCAGGTCGCAGGTAGCAGATTACCCCGAAATTTGAGTACCACATGCCAAGGATTATCACAAGATAAGATCAATACATTAAATTCTCTCACAGGAAAGAACAGCAGTCCGTCAGTTAATATAAATTTGGATGAGGAATATAACAATTTTGTCATGACTCTTAAGAATAGTCAGAGAGACTATATTCCCATGAAACATTGCAGATCAAGAAAAAATGACCCTAAATGGATGAACAATAGAATAAAGAATCTTATAGGTATTAAAAGAGGAATATACAGGAAACTAAAAAGAGGTGAAGAGCATGTGAGGCAGCAATATATACAGTTAAACAGGGAAATTAAAAAGATAGTTAGAGAGTCGAAAAGAAAATACGAAGTTAGAATAGCAGGAGAAGCTAAAGAAAATCCTAAAGGGTTTTATCAACATTATCAAACAAAATTTAAGGAAAAAGTCGGACCAATTGAAGTAGCCAATGGCCATATCACAGATGACGATAAAGTGATGTGTACATGTTTAAATGATTATTTCTTATCTGTATTTACAAATGAAAACTTGGAAAATATTCCGGAAGTAGAATCCATTTACAGAGACAGTCCCGATAATATACTTAGTTCAATAAATATTACGAGAGAGGAGGTAATAAAAGAAATAGATAAATTAAAGGCTCATAAATCTCCGGGACCTGATGGAATATATGCTAGAATATTAAAGGAATGCAAGGAAGAGCTTAGTTGTCCACTAACTGCATTATTTAATAATTCAATAAAATTAGGATCGGTACCCATGGAGTGGAAATTGGCAGATGTGATACCAATATTTAAAAAAGGAGAACGAGTTAAAAAGAATAATTATAGGCCGGTAAGTTTAACGTCAACAGTGGGTAAGATTCTAGAATCCATAATTGCAAATAAAATAAGGGCACATCTAGAATTACACAGACTGATAAAACTTTCACAACACGGGTTTCTTAAGGATTTTTCGTGCCTTACAAACTTACTGTCTTTTTATTCAGAATTTTACGAGGCAGTAGATTGTGGCAAAGAATATGATACAATATATCTAGATTTTAGCAAAGCTTTTGATAGAGTATATCAGAAATCTACCATATGAGGACAGATTAAAAAAACTTAATCTACATTCTCTAGAGAGGCGAAGAGTTAGGGGGGATATGATTGAAGTGTATAAATGGTTTAAAGGGATTAACAAGGGAGATATTAATAAAGTTTTAAAAATTCATGATCAAACCAGAACTCGAAATAATGGATTTAAGCTTGATAAATTTAGGTTCAGAAGGGAAATTGGTAAAAATTGGTTTGGTAATAGAGTAGCTGATGCATGGAGCAAGCTTCCTAGTAGGATAGTAAATGCCAATACCTTAGACACTTTCAAATGTAGATTAGATAGACATATGACAGAGGTAGGGTGGGTATGAATAGGTTAGTGCTTATTAGAAAAATCATAAACAGAAAAATAGAATAAATAAGTAGAGTAGAATAGAATAGGTTAGACATGCTGAAAATACAATTCAAAAATGGAGCTGCCTCGTGTGTGCCAGTAGGCATGTTGCAGTGTCCTCTATTCTTATGTTCTTATGTTCTTAAATGTTAGGATAATTCTCCTTTCATAATCATATTTATGGCTCAAGCTTATTTCAAGTATCTTAACATGATTTATTGGTAAACAAAGCCTATTAAGCCCATTTCACACAACGCCACCATGGTGGCGCCACCATATGTTTTCACTGATTCAAATGTAACCGTTTAGACGAAACGGTTACATATGAATCAGTGAAAACATATGGTGGTGCCACTATGGTGGCGTCGTGTGAAAGAGGCTTTACTGATAGTCAGAGAAAGCTGATAACTCGTTTAGGGAAGAATTTAGATAATATTAGAGTGGATTGTTGTTCCATATTTGCTATTAAACAACCAATGAAATATAAAATTTGAAAATAGGCAAAATCTTCTCCTTTTTTTCAATATTTTATATTCGGTTCTTATTTATTATCTTTCATTCGTGCTTTCTGATTTTATTTCAAAGTTAAGGATCTTTTTATACTTTGAAAATTAATTCTCTCTTTAAACTACGTTCAATTTCAGTATTGGTATCAATATTGGTAATATCACTTACTTCTTTCATTATAATGTTTCTGTATTTTGAAAATATGTAACGTTTGGTAGAACGAAATACTTTCCGCATAACCCCCAATTCTAGGACTCTTATAGATCTGATAATAACAAATAAATTGGAAAGTATACTCTATTGGGACGTAGTTCCCTGCCCAATTGCAGACCACGAGCTGAACATTGCTATGCTAAACATAAACAAGCCGAAAAGGAAGCCTCTCCTCAAGACATTCCGGTGTCTAAAAAATTACTCCCCTGATATCTTTTGTGAAACATTAATCAACAACACAAATGCACTTAATAGAATTAAATACACAGATAACGTCGATTTGCAGGTTGAGATTTTAACAAAAGTCTTCCTTGAATGCTTAGATAGTTGTGCACCCATTGTAACAAGAAAAATAACCCGCCCCTCAGCCCCCTGGCTAACTAATGACATCAAAGAGGCAATGCAAATCAGAAATCAAATACAAAAAGAGCTAAAAATGAATAGATATGATATGACTCTCCGAGAACGTTATAAAACAGAAAAGAAACGTGTCAGATCTCTCATCAGTGTAAGTAAAAAAGACTTTTACAAAAAACAATTTAATGACTCTAGACATGATACAGCAGCAACATGGGAAGTGATAAGAAGCATGATACCAAATGAAAAGAGTACCTCAGAAAGTTATGAAAATATTACGGAGTTGAAAGACAAAGCAGAAAACTTTAATAACTATTTTGCTAACGTTGGCAAAAATACATATGAATAAAACTCAAGAAAACATCAACTCAGTGAATATGAGTAATTGCTTAAATGACAATTCTTCCAATGAAAACACAAGAGAGTACTTCAAGATTATTCCTATCGATTGTGCTACCCTAATTCTTACCATAAAGAGCCTAAGAAACTCTGGCTCTTATGGTTCAGATGGTATACCATTTCAGTTCATCAAAGATGCTCTACCCGTGATTGCATCCTATATTCTAACTATTATGAACACTTCCATTGTTACTAAAAAGTTTCCTGACTCTTGGAAAATAGCACATGTAATACCTCTGCATATAAAGGGGGACAGAGAAGATGTGACAAACTATCGTCCCATTTCCCTGCTACCCATTTTCTCTAAAATATTAGAAAAAATTGTTGCATGCCAACTTATGTCATATTTAGAATCAAATAGAATAATAAGTATTAACCAGCATGGTTTCAGACCGAAACTTTCAACGGAAACTGCACTGCTTAAAGTTACGAATAGTATATATAATAATATAGATATGAAAAAAAATCTCTTCTCGTATTATTAGACTTATCAAAAGCCTTCGACAGTGTAAACCATGAAATTCTTTTAAGTAAATGGATCAACTTAAATATTGATCCAAGCTGGTTTAGCGAGTATCTATTAATCGTAAACAGTCCATACGTCTTAACAACATTATCTCTGTGCCAAAAAATGTATCATTTGGTGTTCCACAGGGATCAGTACTTGGTCCTATCCTCTTCTCCATTTACGTAAATGATCTATCTTCTTTCATTTCTGACTGTCTAGTCGTACAATATGCAGATGACACTCAAGTACTCCTTAGTGGTGATATTAATAATCTCCCAGAGCTAACTTTAAGAGCAGAAAACACTCTGTCAAAAATTAAAACCTATTTCCAAGAAATTGGACTGTTAATTAATGAAAGTAAAACACAGTGCATATTTATTGGTTCAAGGTTCCACATAGTACAAATTCCAGAAAACACAACAATTAATTTTTGCGACAATATTATCACACCTAGCAAAACAGTCAAAAACCTAGGAATTCACTTTGATAACCACATGTTGTTTGATTCCCACATAGATAAAGTATGCAAAAAGGTTACAGGAACATTAATGTGCTTATCACGTATAAAAGACAATTTTGAGACTACCACTCGAATAACTGTTGTTGAATCTCTAGCCCTAAGTCACATTAATTACTGCACAACTGTTTGGGGAGCTACCACTAAGACTCAGATAAACAGAATACAGAAGCTTATTAATTTTGCAGCTCGAGTTGCCCTGGGAGGAATAAGAAAATATGACCACATCACACCAGCTCTCAATAAACTTGGGTGGCTGCGGGCAGAAAATAAGGTCGCTTATGCTATTTATGTTTTTGTATTCAAAATTTTGGACCATCATTATCCTAGCTGGCTATTTGATTTAAAAACAGTCAGGGATATAAGGGGAACCAACACAAGACAGAGCAGTGAGCTCTTTATTCACAGAACAAACACAGAAGCAGGTTCAAAGATGATCACTATCAAAGGGCCAACACTCTGGAATAATATTCCAGAGCATCTTAAAAATGCATCCTCTTTCACAGCTTTCAAAGGCAAACTATATAGTCTTCTTTTGGACAAATAGTTGCTGCTCATTAAGAACTAATTATTCTCATTGTAAGGAAACAAATATGGAAATGATGCCGATAATAACGATCCTGTATCTAGTGGCATACTTACTACTTTATTATTAACATTATTGTAACATTTTTATTACAGCATTATTATATTCTATGAAAGCTACATTTAATTTAACTATATGTCTAACCCTCTTATTTATTAGTTTAATTACATGTCTACTTATAAGTTACTATTAATGTTGAATAACCATTGTACAAAATGGAAATAAATGTTTTTGTTTGTTGTTTGTTTGTTTGTGTAGGCTTCCGTTGTATCATTTACTTCCTTCATAAATATACCCTGCTCCATATAATAATTTTATTTCGCTGTTTTCTCTTTAGCTCATTCGTCTTGCAATTCTTTCACCTCATCAGACTTTGCTTTTAATTTGTTCTCGTAAAATATTGTGTAGGCTTCCGTTATTTCATGTAATTCCTTCATAACTACAACCTGCTCCATATAATAATTTTTTATCTCATTTTCTCGTGCAGTCAGTTCATTTCTTAACTCATCCACAGATCTATTGTAGTCCATTTGGCGTTTTTCCATTTCATTCTCTTTTGCACTGAGTTCATTTTGCAACTTCTCGCAATCCATTCGATATTTTGAGGGTCCGTCAGGTTCATCTAGTGTTTCATAGTAGTAGTACAACGGCAGGGTGGATAAGTCTTCGGTGTCTGATTTCTCATTAGCTAATTCGTCACGCAATTCTTTCACATCATCAGATTTTGCTTCTGAGTTGCTCTCGTACAAGCTTGTGCAGCCTTCCGTTGTAGCCTCTAATTCCTTCACAACGAGATCTTGGGCCCCTTGACATGCAGTCACTTTATTTTCCAAAATCTCAACTATTTCCTCGTCGTCCATTTGATTTATTATGAGTCTTTCGGTTTCACGTATTGGTTCAAGCATCTGCTGGGTACATAAGTCGAAGTTTCTCACATTATTTGCAAGTTGAGATTTTAACTTCGACAAGTTGGTGACTAAGTCTGATTTCTCCTTAGCTAATGTGTTACAACATGTTTTCATCTTATTTTCTAGTGCAGTCCGTTCATTTTCCAAAATCTCAACCTTTTCCTGGCAGTCCTTCTCATATTGTAAGAGTTTTTTTGTAGTTTCACGTTGTACTTCCAACAACTTCTTGATACATAATTCCAAGTTTCTCTTCTTATTTGCAAGGTCACCTTTTACCTGCAGCAAGCTGGTGGCTAACTCTTCTTTTTCTAATTTCTCCTTAGCTAATTCGTCACGCAATTCTTTGACTTCATCAGATTTTGCTTCTAGCTCACGCTCGAAATATTTTGTGTAGGCTTCCGTTGTATCATTTACTTCCTTCATAACTGTAATCTGCTCCGCCTGATAATTTTTCAGCTCATTTTCTCGTCCAGTCAGTTTATTTTGCAACTCATCCATAGCTCTATCGTAGTCCATTTGACGTTCTTCCAAATCCTTCTTTAGTGATTTAATGTCGTGATGAAGGGTTTTACTGACCTTCTTATGTTTTGTAGCTTTACGTTGTACTTCCAACAACTTCATGGTACATAATTCCAAGTTTCTCTTCTTATTTGCAAGTTCACCCTTTACCTGCAACAGGTTGGTGGCTAACTCTTCCTTTTCTAATTTCTCCTTAGCTAATTCGTCACGCAATTCTTTGACTTCATCAGATTTTGTTTCTAGCTCACCCTCGAAAAATTTTGTGTAGGCTTCCGTTGTATCATTTACTTCCTTCATAACTTCAATCTGCTCCGCCTGATAAATTTTCAGCTCATTTTCTCGTCCAGTCAGTTTATTTTGCAACTCATCCATAGCTCTCTCGTAGTCCATTTGACGTTCTTCCAAATCCTTCTTTAGTGCAATCATGTCGTTATGAAGGGTTTCGTTGCCCATCTTCTGTAGGTATGCTTCAGTTGTCAATTCATTAATATTTTCATCTTGCATCTGTCTTGTAAGTTGCAAGTCCTTGTTTTTCGCCTGTAGATTCTCGAAGTTTCTGGCGAGTGTTTGAACCATGTCCTTGAGAGTCTGAATTTCTTCATGATTCATTTCATGACTGTGGCTTGTTTCATACAGATATGAATCGTCGCCATTCGTTCGTTGGGAGTCCTTAAAAGCAAAATATTTTCTTTTACGCTTCGGTAGGAGAATTTCCAGAATTCTTAAAGCGCAGGTCTTCATCTCTTGATTTATCCGATGTAAAGTGAAGAATAGAACATTTAATGTGAATCGAGCCATTCTGATTAACTTTCTGGTACGGCAGAGTAAGACACCTGGACATATGATATCCAGGTTGGCGATATAACCGGAGAGCTGGGACTCGTACCGAAGACACATAATTACTGTACCATGGAAATCCCGAAACCAATTTTTCGTTTCCAGATTTTGGTGTGAAGAATTGAAGAAACTGACAATAAAAAAAAGATATGCATTTGTTAATACAATCGTAACAAGTAACTTTGCTCAAAATAGAATACGACAAATACGTCCAAAGACAACTGGAACAGAAAAATGAAGCTTTTCGAAACCTACATGAAGAACTTCAAGACGTGAAAAACAAGTGGGAACCTTGCAATTTAAATGACGATTTAAGGAAAAGCATAAATGAAAAACTCTCGTACCTCTATGACAAATATTATAAGGTCTTTATATTTCATTAACGGAAGCATCATTATTGAATCTACTACTACTACTATTACTACCACCACCACCACTACTACTACTACTACTACTAGTAGTAGTAGTAGTAGTAATAGCAGCAGCAGCAGTAGCAGTTGTAGTAGTAGAAATGCTTGAACATTTCTTCTGCATCAATTTGCAGTCACAAAGTTTGTTCCAGTTTTAATTTTTTTTTTTTGGTGACCTGACCTGCGGTAAGACTTGATAAATTTAGGTTCAGAAGGGAAATTGGTAAAAATTGGTTTGGTAATAGAGTAGCTGATGCATGGAACAAGCTTCCTAGTAGGATAGTAAATGCCAATACCTTAGACACCTTCAAATGTAGATTAGATAGACATATGACAGAGGTAGGGTGGGTATGAATAGGTTAGTGCTTATTAGAAAAATCATAAAAAGAAAAGAAAAATAGAATAAATAAGTAGAGTAGAATAGAATAGGTTAGACATGCTGAAAATACAATTCAAAAATGGAGCTGCCTCGTGTGTGCCAGTAGGCATGTTGCAGTGTCCTCTATTCTTATGTTCTTATGTTCTAAATAGGAGTGTATGCATGCATTATATATTTAGCCTTGGCACAAGTTCATTTAATAATAGTATTGTATCATCTATAAATATTTTTTAATGTTTTAAGTTTCTCCTTTTAGAATTTAGGTCAATGAATTATTTTGTGTTATTCTGTTCTTTAGGTTTGAGAAGAAATAGCAATTTAAAAAAACTTTCAACTGTTTTTGTTCATTTCCCTGTTTCAAAACACATATACGCGAAGGAGTAAAATCTTTCATTTATATTGTCTAAGAACATTTATAGAAAGATTCTTTCACATTTTTTCTTAATGTCTGAATATACATCTTATACAAAGAATGAAAAAGTTCAAGATTGTCCCAGGATAATTATTCGCTATTCAAGTTTCCTTAGTTAATCTTCAGTCTAATTTTAAGTCATAGTTTGCTATTGATATATATTCAACCACCCCTCTCTCTCTCTCTCTCTCTCTCTCTCTCTCTCTCTCTCTCTCATATACTTCTTTTGGGCTACCCTTGCTTACTCTTTCTCTTTTTCTGCATTCTTTGTCATGACTAATCTTTTGTTGTCAAATTCTCTGTACTTTCTCCCCCTTTCTAAGCCTTTCACAGTTTGCTACGCGAGGTGAAACCTGATTGGCGTTTGTGTTTTGCTAATCACTTGTTTTTTCCCTTTCCACGTGTCCATTGTACCCTATATATAACTAAAGGGGGGTACAGACGATCATTATTACTGTCAGTAATAATACTGACACTATTCTATTGGTGTGAACTACTACGTCCATATGATGGACACACCGACAGTAATAATGACAGTACAGGGAAATACTGTCAGTAATATTGATCGTCTGTTTAGTCCTTAACTCTTGCAAGAAGTACTCTGAAATGACTAATAGAAAACTTATGTAGCCAGCTTATGTTTTACTAGTATCCAGTCTCAAACAATATTTAAAGCCATTTATATTAGAACCAAAAGGTAATGTTTTCATTGTATGGTCTGGTATAATTCTTTATCCATAAATATTTCTGTTCGGAGCATTAAGTCATAAGTGATTATGTATTAATGAAATTTATTTATACAGCAAAATCAGTAATATACTTATAAATGTGCTGCACAATATGCTTTTTTGTAGTACTTAGGAAACTAGGCATCTAATAGAAAACTTATATAACCATTTTATATATTATTAATATCCACTTCCAAACAATATTTAAAGCTACTTATATTAAGAAGCAACTTTGTAATGCTTAATGTATTGTTTGAATTTGCATATATATATTTTTTTTATTATCTATCTTATGTTTTTATCTTACCTTTATTTTTCTGCAGTGTTGAATTGTAGACGCGTTACAGAATATATATATATATATATATATATATATATATATATATATATATATATATATATATATATATATATATATATATATATATACATATATATATATATATATATATATATATATATATATATATATATATATATATATATATATATATATATATATGTATTTGTATATGTATATGTATATGTATATATATATATATATATATATATATATATATATATATATATATATATATATATATATATATATATATGTATATATATGTATATATATGTATATATATGTATATATATGCATAATCATCATAACTTCATTCCTTGGTTCATTCTACTCTCCCTTCATTATCTCCTTCCGTCCATAATAACTAATATAGCTTTGTGTATTAAATCCCTTTTCGAGGTGTCATTGCATAATTACAGTATATGCCATATGCTCGGTAAATGATATGAAAATTGAATTCATATTGAGGTAATTTAATAGAGAACTTACATATGTAAATTAAGGTGCCTTTGTACGATAACCCTCATTTGCATACGTTCTTTGATGATGCTTAATATCATCATTTTTGTGATCAAAGCAACACAAGAGATAAATACTGTTTACATACTTGCATACGTAATTATCTAATTAAAGGCTTTTATAGAGTGTATATTGTGTTATTTTACTTATAAAACTTTGTTTATATGAACTAATTCTTTTCAAACCGTGTTTCATGTTTGTTAAAGGTTTGATAGAATATGCAAACACTTCATATTTTTCCTCTAGTTCTGTTATATACATCCGCCTGTGTCTTTTATGATAATCATTCAACCTTTTCATCTGAATGCCCTATTTGCTTTTGTTATCAATATTTGTTTTTAAATTTACATTGCAGTCAACAATCTCTCTCTCTCTCTCTCTCTCTCTCTCTCTCTCTCTCTCTCTCTCTATATATATATATATATATATATATATATATATATATATATATATATATATATATATATATATATATGCTTATTAAAATGGCAAAAGTTTTCGAGTAGAGAAATTATTCTTGTTGCCTATATGTCCAAGACCTCAGTACTTCCACTATTCTTTCAGCCTGTCCCTTTCCTATTGTATATCATTCCCTTATTTCTGCCTTGTCCTTAACCTTCTACTCTTTCCTCTTTTTAATGCTTTCTTCGTGCCTAGGACTGATGAGGGCAGTTTTCTTGCCTGTCCCGGTGTCACACTCATAAAAAAATACCACATGCTTGAAGAAGAGAATACTGACAGAATGAAAACTTTTAAGCTGCGCAGTATAAAACTGTATGTTGTAATACATAACCTTCCTAGGGTGGAGATTGTTAGAGAGTCACTGTCCCCCTCTGTCAAGGGAAATCAACTCTAATGACTTGATGAAATTAGGTTTAGATTGCTCTCCATTTATACTAAATCTCCTTTAAATTGTTACTCTTTGCCATGTTAGAAATCGGAGAATATTTGTTGTATGTTTCTGTAATATAAATAAATAAATAAATAAATAAATAAATATATATATATATATATATATATATATATATATATATATATATATATATATATATAAATAAATAATAAATAAATAATAAACAAAATATATTTTACATTTTTTCAAGTTCATCTCATGAAGAGCTCTCTTCGTGATAGGTAATAAAGGTGGAAGGGAGTGCGAATTTTGGGAAGTTAATATTGGGCTTAGACAGGGAGATCGATCTTAATGCTGACATAGAAGTAGGAAACACCACATGAGTTGAGACCCTTGTCTGCTGCACCTCAGACTGAACGGTAAAGCATATCAGAACTCATTATATATGATAATACTTTTTTGCAACCTAGATGTAATAATGCAATTTTTTGTACCAATTTTGTATATTTCATTGTAAATAAATGCTCTCTCTCTCTCTCTCTCTCTCTCTCTCTCTCTCTCTCTCTCTCTCTCTCTCTCTCTCCTCTCTCTCTCTCTCTCTCTCTCTCTCTCTCTCTCTCTCTCTCTCTCTCTCTCTCTCTCTCTCTCTCTCTCTCTCTCTCTCTCTCTCTCTCTCTAAATTATACATGAATCATTCTGTCTAGATTGGATAACTAATTAAATTTGTGTTAATCATGATCAAGTTTGTAATATCGATGTGTGTATGTGCAGTATTTCTAGAAACGGAAATATCAAAAAGAAACTTATTTTTTTTCTAATGTTATTCCAGCCTTGTGAGCTTACTGCAGATAATTGTCATAATGTCTCAATTTTTCTCCAAGTTACATGGTGTAATTCAGGACTTAAAAGAAGAATGATTATTTTAATACTTTACCTGTCTCAACCTGATACAATTTTGACTAAAACAGGCAAATCTTTATCAAATACAAATAAAGTTTACGTAAAAGCTGTCTCAGTCATGTGCTTACATACTTAGTATTATTACACACACTATATAAGTAATTTGCCATGCGTATAATAACCCAAAGAGAATGTGTTTATATCAGTCATTTGCTGCTTTGGCTTTCCACTCTTAGGTAGGTTTTTCAACAAGTCAGCGGGATCAATCTGACAATTTATCTTTGAGAAAGTTAGGCTGGGGAATAAATAATGGATGCCCTTCCTAACGTCACGTGATGGTCTCGATCGAGGGTCTGTCTAATCTGGAATCGAGCTCGCAGACCGCTCACCTACCTTTAAGCCCCTGCTGTTTGAATAACAGAAAAAATTATCGAGATTTATACTAAAGTAAACATATGCATTATTCGAAGCATAGATGACATATTACTAACACACACATTCACACACAAGCTTTGATGTGTTTTCATGTGACGTGTGTGTGTGTGTGTGTGTGTGTGTGTGTGTGTGTGTGTGTGTGTGTGTGTGTGTGTGTGTGTGTGTGTGTGTGTGTGTGTGTGTGTGTGTGTGTGTGTGTAATATAAAAATAGAGAGAAAGTGAGAGTATGAGAACTCCAGCAATAACTTTGGATATGATAAATGAAGATAGTGGTTGGATATGATGTGGTTGGAACGAGAAAAGTTTTTGGATTAAGAGGTCATCGGTTGTGACGGAGAGAGAGGCAGAAAGAGATAGATTATCTAGACTGGAATTATTAAAAAAAAAAGTAATAATAATGGATGGATTCGGTTTTACGTCACGAGCTCCCTTTTCTACTAAGGGTAGAACGGTTGCCTTCTTACGAAGGACTTGTTTTGGCAGATGTAATCGTTACCTTGAGTGTATGCCCTTAATAATAATAATAATAATAAGCTATTCTAAAGTTCAGTCCATAAACCTTTAAAAATGCTAGTGTTAAATTAGGATATTTATTTAACATTTATTCTTTTAGTTTGATATTAATGGTCGAAATACCTCCCTTTCCCTTTATATACTGTGCTTCTCCAAACTATTATTTTGTGCATCATGCTTTACATCACACACATAAACACACACACACACACACACACACACACACACACACACACACACACACACACACACACACACACACACACACACTCGTCAAGCGGTCTCGTCTCACAGATATTGTGTGGAGATTTGTAGCTCGCGGATTGGTCGGTGCAGCGATGCTTCTTCCCATCTATCTACCTCCAGACTCTGGAACTCTCTTCCTCCTCTGTCTTTCTAAATTTCTATGACCTTTATCTTCCTTCAAAAAGCGGGTATATCATCATCTCAGGGAATAATCCTCCATATCCTAGGTCCTTAGTACTTTGACCATTTTTTCAGTCTGTTCTTTTCCTCTCTGTATCATTACCTCATCTCTGCCTTGTCCTTAATCTTTTCCTTCTGATGAGGGCAGTTTTTTAGCCTGTCCTGGTATCACACTCATTAAAAAAACATACACATACACACATATACATACACACACATGTATTTAAATTAACTGTTTTCAAGCTTACACATCACAGACGAATATTTCTCACACTTTTCTTTTAGAATATTTTCCTAGCCATCGTTTTATGCTTTACAACGCATTACTCAATAAGTGTTTTCATATATGTACTATTCATCTGCTCTCTTAATTCAAGTCTATTCTCTTAAAAATAAATATTGAACTTGAACGGGTTTGTACAGGCAGCGGTTAGAAAACCTCCAACGCTTGAACCGTTTCATATGGCCAAGCCAAAATCCATTTAAATTAAAAAAAAAAAAAAAAGTTGATTTTACGTCACGGACTCACTTTTCTACCAAGGGCTTGGACGGTTGCCTTCTTGCGAAGGACTTGTTTTGGCGGATGTAATCATTACCCTGAGTGCATGCCCTTGCTAACCTCAAACCGTGGCGGGGCGCGAACCCTCGACCTGCCACCTCAGAGTCGCGGACGCTACCGCTTTGCCACGGTGACTACCCAAAACCCATTTAAATAAATAATGTCGTTGATATGAAGGTATATATAGTTTAATTCCATTTATGTTTCGAAACCTGTATCCTTTAGATGATACCCTCTATTTCTGATAAACTGCTGTAGCCAGTATCAGAAATTTTCCATTAAGACGAGTCAAAATCTGCGATATTTCTGTCATTCTTTGGCGTATTAGCAATGTTCAGCTTAGTCAATTTTTGTTGGTCGACGTTTGGACACCTCATCTTGCACTTGGCTCCAGAGACTATAATTACACTTCTAGAGAACTAGAGATCGGACGAACAAGTAGTCACCGTGGCTCAAGCGGTAGCGTACGCGATTCTGAGACGTCAGGTCGAGGGTTCGCGCCCCTTCACGGTCTGAGGTTAGCAAGGGCATGCACTCAGGGTAACGATTACATCTGCCAAAACAAGTCCTTCGTAAGAAGGCAACCGTCCTAGCCCTTGGTAGAAAAGGGAGTTCGTGACGTAAACAGGAACAACAAGATCAGCCGAACACACATACCATATACCCCACCTGCGGGCCACAAGTGGAAGGTCCGCTCACCCTCAAGGGTGAATATCCAAGAACAACAACACATACCATCCAATGTCACCGGGTAAAGAGATCGGGATTATGGAAACTGTTCCATCAAACCTTCCATGGAGGTTCTCGCTGTGTAATATAAAAAAAAAAATAAGCTAAGCAAATGATGCTAAAACAACGATAAAACATTTGCTAAAAAAAAAAAACAGTTAACACATGCGTAATTTCACTTGCACCACCCTGATAACCTTGTAATAAATGGAAGGTTTTATTGCCATACCTTTGTTGTTCTCTCTGCTCTCAAAATGTAAAATTTTCAAAGATGGGGAAGGGTACTGTAGTAATTTGGAAGCAATTTGGAAGCAATTCGGAAGTAATTTGGAAGCATTCTTAACTCGCATCAACATATGTAGGAAGAGTTATTACTTGCATGCATCAGAACTCTCTCTCTCTCTCTCTCTCTCTCTCTCTCTCTCTCTCTCTCTCTCTCTCTCTCTCTCTCTCTCTCTCTCTCTCTCTCTCTCTCTCTCTCTCTCTCTCTCTCTCTCTCTCTCTCTCATAAATACAATCCTGTGAGTGGAAAATACATTGTTTTTTCATTAAAACATTACTTTTTCTTAAATACTGATACCCCATCTACAAATGCATACACAATCATTATCATCATTATTTTTATTATTATTATTATCATTATTTTTTATTATTATTATTATTATTATTATTATTATTATTATTATGATTATGATTATGATTATGATTTTGATTTTGATTTTGATTTTGATTATTATTATTATTATTATTATTATTATTATTATTATTATTATTAGTATTATTATTATTATTATTATTATTATTATTATTATTATTATTATTATTATTATTAGCACAATATCAACTGATGTATTTTCCTGCCCCTCTTTATGATATATTTCCAAAACGTACCATATTCTCTCGTGCTACGCTATGCCAGATGAAGAAGATTTGCTTTAATAACCATCTACCTTACCAAGCAGAGAGTCTGTAGTTTATTGCAAGAAGTAAAATCTTACCCAATCCAGAGGCTCCGACCCAATTAGCCTCAGGAATCTCAGAAGATGAACACCAGAGGAATGGAAGGAAGAGGATATGTGATTTAGGGCGTGGGGTTGGGGGACGGGTTCCTGGTAGGAATGAGAGGCCAGGAATGGCGAGAACCAGAATAGGAATTTGTCGTTTTGATGCCTGGCTAAGCTGCTTCCAATTGGGATTTGTGGTGACCCTTCTAATGGCTGTTGCAGAGAATGAGAGAAAATTCGGAAGGAGTTTCAAATGATGTTTTATTCTCGTGAATTTAATGTTTGATTTTTTAGTTCCATCAATATTTTTATTATTATCTTTTCGTTCAAAAATTTAGTGGTTTTTTAAGCTGTATTGTGTGTGGAAGCTGTTTAAAACTTATATTGCATACGTTGATATCATCATCATCATCATCATCATCACTATTATTGTATACATTTTCCCAACTATTTACTCTTATCTATGTAAAATATTTCATTTATATGATAATGTATAATATTTAGAATCGAAATATTCAAAATGCATGTTGTCTCTTTGAAAGAAGAAGTTATTTTGATTTGTAACACGTTCAGCAATTCCCAATGTATTTGACAGCTTTTGTTACATGTAGTTGCAAAGATGCTAAGACCATTATTTAAAAGTACTTCCTTTTATGAACTGCACTTATTTCTTTCATAGTGAGAGGTTATGTAGATACTTACATATATACACTGCTCTAACATTATTGTCAGGCAAATTTTTACGATTTTGGCTATTTCATAATCATTCCCATATAAAAATCATGTGATGAAAAAGACCCTCGTTTTTTGGCGTTGCTGTAGAGAAAAGGGTTAACGAAAATTTTCACACACAAGTGAGTCTTAAAGTTAACACAGCTGCGAGAGAAGCAGTTTAGCTTTAATAAATGAAACTCATCCCTTGAGTTTTAAGGACCCCTTATACGGTGGCCCGTAAAAAGATATACGAGGCGAGACTTCCTCCATAAAAGAGATGAATTGGAAGAGTTTCAACAAACCAGCAGAAAAAAAGGTGGTTGGTAGCGCCTTAGCACAGTAATTATGTGTCCTAGGTTCAATTCCCGGTCGGGGTAAAACTGATTCATGTTTTCACTTATGGTAATGTTTTTTATTTGATTATTGTTGGTCCCAAATGAGATTGAGATTTGAATGAAATGCGAAAACGAAGCCAAGAGTCAGGCTGAGGGAAACTGTAATATGAACAGAGTGGTATTCAGCTAGAAGCGTTCATTCCTAGTAAAGCAGATATACCTGTAAGGTTTGTGTCCCTTTTAGACTTTCTGTGGTGTAGTTGGTAGCGCCTTGGTACAGTATTTATGTGTCCTAGGTTCAAGTCCCGGTCGGGGTAAAAATTATTAACGTTTTCACATGGTAATGTGTTTATTTGATTATTGTTGGTCACAAATGAGATTGAGATTTTAATTAAATGCGAAAACGAAGCCACGAGCGAAGTTGGGGGAATCCGTAATATGAACAGAGTGGTATTCAGTTAGAACCCGTTCATTCCTAGTATATCAGATATAGCTGTAAGGTTTGTTTCCCTTTTAGACCTTCTGTGTTGTAGTTGGTAACACCTTGGCACAGTAATTATGTGCCCTAGGTTCTAGTCCATATCGGGGTAAAAATTATATATTATATATATATATATATATATATTATAATATATATATATATATATATATATATATAAATAAGTACAAACTGTTAGCATACAGCACTAAATAGTAAGGAAGCCCATCAGTGAAACAAAACTTATAAAACAATGCTATATTTCGGATCCTAACTGGATCCCTTCTCAAGCACAACTGAGTTGTGCTTGAGAAGGGATCCAGTTAGGATCCGAAATATAGCATTGTTTTATAAGTTTTGTTTCACTGATGGGCTTCCTTACTATATATATATATATATATATATATATATATATATATATATATATATATATATAATATATATATATATATATATATATATATATATATATATATATATATATATATATATATATAAACATACATACGTACATACATACATACATACATACATACATACATACATACATACATACATACATACATACATACATACATACATACAGATGTAGATGCAGATAGTTCGAGACACAGACAGATATTCTTTTGCAAGATGTATGATTTCCAGTTACAGAGCAGAGGCAAAGAGACGGAAATTCCAAGTCTTTGAAATCTAGAACATTGTTTCGTTGGGGAAAAATAAACTATGTTGACAATTTCCTGGTCGACACACTTTAAGCATACAAAACACAACTCCCAAAATATTTATTTTTCATTCTTTTTATTCTGTTTAGGAATACACATACAAACAGTACGTAATGATATCTCGCATAGCTTTTTTTTTAAGTATTCTTGTTGTTTTCTTCATAACCTGTCATGGGTGACGCGGGCAGGACGAGTGGATTCAGACGACGTTTCAAAGCAGTCCCACGAAAAACGTTTGGAAATGCAAATTGATGAGTCATCTGAAACGTTATTAGAAATAAAATACACGAAGACTTGACACTCTAAGACAGAAACTAGATTCACAAACTAGCCAATTTTGCGAGAACACTTTTATTACTGTTCCTTCTTCATATTTAGCTTAATGAAGCTTTAGTGCTGCCAATGACTTGCTTCTGTAGAAAAGCACTCTATAGGATATCAATAATCTCAGATTTTTGAGCTTAAATCAGACATCTAAGCTAAGGATTTCAGTAGGTTTAGTTTTCTTAACTTGAGGTGAATTCAGATTATATTATCCAATTCAATATTGATTTAAATTAAAATTAGTTTCATTATAAAGAATTCTTTCAAGGTGACAGAGTTGCTTAGAATAATTCTATACATATGGAATATTATTACAGCTATGACTTAAGAATTCTTCTTGATATTTATTTATCATATTATGCACATGGTTAGAATTGCTGCTTTAAATGCATATTTATTTCATCCATCTCAGAACGTTCTCCTCTTCTCAGTTTATTTTTATTTTAGGGGTCTTTGTTGGCTATTATATTCTCCCTTCCTCTCTCCCTTTCCCCTCCCTCCCCTTTCCCCTCTTCCCTTTCCCTCTTCCCTTTCCCCTCTCCCCTTTCCCCTCTCCCTTTCCCTCTCCCCTTTCCCCCTTCCCCTCTTCCCTTTCCACTCCCCCCCTTTCCCCCTCTTCCCTCTTCCCTTTCCCCTCTCCCCTTTCCCCTCTCCTCTTTTCCCTCTTCCCTTTCCCCTCTTCCCCTTCCCTTCTTCCTTTCTCCTCTTCCCTTTCCCTTCTTCCCTTTCCCCTCTCCCCTTTCCCATATCTCCTTTCCCCTCTCCCCTTTCCCCCTCTCTCCTTTCCCCTCTTCCCATTCCCCTCTTCCCTTTCCCCTATTCCCTTTCCCCTCTCTCCTTTCCCCTCTTCCCTTTCCCTTCTTCCCTTTCCCTCTTCCCTTTCCCCTCTTCCCTTTCCCCTCTTCCCTTTCCCCTATTCCCTTTCCCCTCTCCCCTTTCCCCTCTTCCCTTTCCCTTCTTCCTTTTCCCTCTCCCCTTTTCCCACTTCCCTTTCCCCTCTCCCTTTCCCCTCTCCCCTTTCCCCTCTTCTCTTTCCCTTCTTCCCTTTCCCTCTTCCTTTCCCCTCTTCCCTTTCCCCTCTTCCCTTTCCCCTATTCCCTTTCCCCTCTCCCCTTTCCCCTCTCCCCTTTCCCCTCTTCCCTTTCCCTTCTTCCTTTTCCCTCTCCCCTTTCCCCTCTTCCCTTTCCCCTCTTCCCTTTCCCCTATTCCCTTTCCCCTCTCCCCTTTCCCCTCTTCCCTTTCCCTTCTTCCTTTCCCTCTCCCCTTTTCCCACTTCCTTTCCCCTCTCCCCCTTTCCCCTCTTCCCTTTCCCTTCTTCCCTTTCCCTCTTCCCTCTCCCCTTTTCCCTTACCCTCTCCCTTTTCCCCTCTCCCCTTTCCCCCTCTCCTCTTACCCCTCTTCCCTTTCCCCTCTTCCCTTCCTCAGTTGACTCGGGTTTACCCTTTGCTCTTTCAAGTATCTCTTGCGTCTGTTCCCTCATCGCTTCCCTACCCTTTGTAATGCAATTCTGTCTTCCTTCCCTGATGGAAACACTCCACGTCTCTTTAAAATGTGTTATATATATATATATATATATATATATATATATATATATATATATATATATATATATATATATATATATATATATATATATGGAATAATGATAGTAATAATAATAATAATAATAATAATAATAATAATAATAATAATAATAATAATAATAATAATAAAATAAAATAATAATAATAATAATAATAATAATAATAATAATAATAATAATAATAATAATAATAATAATAATAATAATAATAATAATATACGACCCTGAACATAGATGCTGTATTATATGTTTTTGCTTAATAAACTGTGATATAAGTATCAGTATTTCTTCTCGATGCTGCTCTGATAACGAGGTAGAGTTAATTGAGGCAAGGAATGAAAAAATGGATGCATATGTTGAGTGGATATGAGAGTCTGAGTACCGACATGAAAGAGAATGAAGTTACAGAATGGAAAGTCTCATACAGTAGATGGGATGATAAGTAAGATTCTGCTAAATAAAGGCAGTAGTCTCCGTGGCAGAATGGTAGCGTCTGCGACTCTGAGGCGGTAGGTCGAGGGTTAGCGCCCCGTCACGGACTGAGGTTAATAAGGGCATACATTCAGGGTAACGATTGCATCTGCCCAAACAAGTCCTTCGTAAGACGGCAACCGTCCTAGCCCTTAGTAGAAAAGGGAGTTCGTGACGTATAACCGAATCCATCCATTCTGCTAAATAAAGGCAAGATAGAATTGGAGTGTCTGGTCAGGGTGTGCAACCTGTTGGATTGTGAGTTGTTCCAAGAGACTAACTGACACAGGAATAACAATACTGTCCCTGTCTATGAGAAGGTCAAGACAAAAGGTCAGATGATGTTGAAAGAGAGAGTAATATAAGTCGTTCATTCCCTAGCTCCAGCATTTAAGCTTAGAGGTTTATTTTTCCTCTTATTACTTCGCTGGTACATTTAATAACACATTTGTACAAGAATTATAAGTCTTAGGCTCGATTCCTGACCATCAATAAAAAGTTTGTTATACTTTCACATATAATAATGAGATTATTCGATCAATGTGGATGCCTATACAGCAAGAATTGAAATTAAAATGCGAAAACCAAGCACGAGTAAGGTTGAGAAGAGACAGTAAAAAGAAATCGGATATTCGGTAGAGTATTCATTCCCTAACTTCGCCAGTTAAGCTGAGAGATTTCTTCTTTCTCTAATGCCTGCAGAGATGCATTTGGTAGCGCATTTGTGCACGGATTATGTCTTAGGTTCGAGTCCCGGACAGTTGCAATATATGTTACTTCTTTTCACATATAATATTGTTGTTCCGGTTTTACGTCACGGATTCCCTTTTCAACCAAGGGCTAGGACGGTTGCCTTCTTGCGAAAGACTTGTTTTGGCAGATGTAATCGTTACCCCGAGTGCATGCCCTTGCTAACCTCAGACCGTGACGGGGCGCGAACCCTCGACCTGACGCCTCAGAGTCGCAGACGCTACCGTTTGAGCCACGGTGACTACATATTAAATGCACTGCAATATTCACTCCAGATGGGTAGAATGCTTGCACCAAAATTAATTTATCAAGGAAAAGGAAACATTAAAAATATAGATGAGTTTCCTATTAAATATTAGAAACTTTTGGAATAATAAATTGCTGAATATATAAATCATGCCTAGCCATATTGCTTAACAGGTAATACACACAAAGAACAAACAGGATTTAAAATACAATAAGGAATAAACAATGAGTTGAAAAATCTTTATAGTAACTGAAAAAAAGAAAAGTAACACATCCAAAAATGCATAAATAGGGTGTGAGAGAGAGAGAGAGAGAGAGAGAGAGAGAGAGAGAGAGAGAGAGAGAGAGAGAGAGAGAGAGAGAGAGAGAGAGAGTGACTATTTTTTCTGTACTAAAAGTCTACTCTGTCCAAAAAGAATATTCTCCTATTTCTTCCAAGGATTTAGTATTAGATCTCTGGGCTCATATTTTCATCATCCCTTTAAAAAAAAAGGATCTACTGCTTTCTTCAAAAAACTTCTTTGGATTTTAGTTCACTCAGAGTTTTGTTATTCAGTCCTCTACATTATTATTATTATTATTATCATTATTATTATTATTATTATTATTATTATTATTATTATTATTATTATTATTATTATTATTATTATTATTATTATTTTTGTTATTGTTATTATTATTATTATTATTATTATTATTATTATTATTATTATTATCATTATCATTATTATTATTAATTATTATTAATTATCATTAATTATTATTATTATTATTATTACTATTATTATTATTATTTTTATTTTTATTTTTATTTATTTTTATTATTATTATTATTATTATTATTATTTTTTTTTTTTTTTTAATTTTAATTTTAATTATTATTATTTTTATTATTATTATTTTTATTATTTTTTTTATTATTGTTTTTTATTATTATTATTATCATTATTATTATTATAATTATTATTATTATTATTATTATTATTATTATTATTATTATTATTATTATTATTATTATTATTATTATTATTATTATTATTATGTTGTTGTTTTGTTGTTGTTGTTGATGTTGTTGTTGTTGTTGTTGTTGTTGTTGTTATTGTCATTGTTATTGTTATTGTTATTGTTATTGTTTTGTTATTGTTTTTGTTATTGTTATTGCTGTTGTTGTTGTTGTTGTTGTTGTGTTTTTTTATCCAAAATTTTTGACTTCCATTACCTGTTGTCTCTCTCTCTCTCTCTCTCTCTCTCTCTCTCTCTCTCTCTCTCTCTCTCTCTCTCTCTCTCTCTCTCTCTCTCTCTCTATATATATATATATATATATATATATATATATATATATATATATATCTATCTATCTATCTATCTATCTATCTATCTATCTATCTATCTATCTATCTATCTATCTATCTATCTATCTATCTATCTATCTATCTATCTATCTATCTATCTATCTATCTATCTATCTATCTATCTATCTATCTATCTATCTATGTGTTTTTGTGTGTGTGTTTGTATGTGTGGGTATGCGGTTGTATGTAACTGTTAATGTTTTCTCTGAAAACATTAATAAGCATTTACTTTACAAATCTAAGAGCAAAAGAAAATAAATGTAATCACATAAATAAATAAAAATAATGTATTCCCTACTTCTCGTGGTAGTTGGATAAAAGGGATAGGGCAGCAGTGGACAGGCAATCCCACCCTTCTTACCACCTAACAGCTGGAAAAAGGTGTAAAGATACTCAAGGCGTGGTGAAGCTCTGCAGCTCTGCTTTTTTCAGTAGTGTTAAGCCTGTGTGATGATGATTCGGTTTTACGTCTCAAACTCCCTTTTCTACTAAGGGCTAGGACGGTTGCCTTCTTGCGAAGGACTTGTTTTGGCAAATGTAATTGTTACCCTGAGTGTATGCCCTTAATAAGCTCGGTCCGTGACGGGGCGCGAACCCTCGACCTGCCTACACAGAGTCGCGAACGCTAAGTGGTAAGCCTGTATGATTAAGTGGAAATAATGGGGGGGGATGTCTCCTGTTTTTAACAGTGTATATATATATATATTTATGGTAATATTCAAGTTCTGGGGGGAGGGGGATTTAGGGTAGATGTTGTAAAGAACAATAAAAAAAAATGTGTTGCAAAATAAGAAGTGAAATACTTTTGGTGCAACTTTTATTGCATTTCGCGGAAGGGACGTGACTCGCATGCTTTATTCTGGCTGGAAATGGAAGATGATGATAATATTAATAATAATAATAATAATAATAATAATAATAATAATAATAATAATAATAATAATAATAATAATAATAATAATAATAATAATAATAATAATTATAATAATAACAATAACTAACAATAGCAATAATAATAATAATAAAAATAATAATAATAATAATAATAATAATAATAATAACAATAATAATAATAATAATAATAATAATAATAATAATAATAATAATAATAATAATAATAATAATAATAATAATAATAAGAGAGCCTTTCACTACTTCTCGCAAAAAACAACGATCATAAACTTAGAAGAGTTAAAGCTAAAAGTGTATCAATAAACTCTGCTAAGACTCATGCAGCTAATACGACTTTGGCCTCACACACGAAAAGTTCCAAATTCGAACTGTTGGTTAAGTAGCCTAGAGCCTCTTGATGATAACGACAAGGAGGAGGTAGTTTCATCTTTCTGTAGCAAATGTTTGTTAAATCAGCAGTTTTTGAGAACGCAACTGAATGCATGGGGTAAGTGGAGGAACAGTATCTCCACGAACTTGAGGCCTTTGCTATTGGCAACGGGTCTCTTAATGGAAAAGTATATAAAAACCTACTCAAAATATTCCGGTAACGATTACATCTGCCAAAAAAACAAGTCCTTCGTAAGAAGGCAACCGTCCTAGCCCTTAGTAGAAAAGGGAGTTCGTGACGTAAAACCGAATCCATCCAACGATTTCTTACAATGGTTCTTCGATGACGCCTTCAGCAGTATCCTTTAAAATAAGAATACTCAGGTAATGGAGTCTTGTTTATGATAACCTCTGTCAACTATTCAGTTTTAGTGAGTGCAAAATAGATGTGTCGAGGTCAGTATTCTCTGAATGATTTCATTAGCTCAAACTTGGACATGGGTAATATTTGCCGTTCTTCAGCTTTAAAGAACATGCAGGAAATCGCAGGTATATATTGAGGTAAACGTCACCGTGGCTCAAGCGGTAGCGTCCGCGACTCTAAAGCGTCAGGTCGAGGGTTCGCGCCCCGTCACGGTCTGAGGTTAGCAAGGGCATGCACTCAGGGTAACAATTACATCTGCCAAAACAAGTCCTTCGCAAGAAAGCAAC